>BPLR01009972.1:0-61861 GCA_021605095.1 Caerostris extrusa
TGTGCTTTTAATGTAAATAAACTTGAAAATTTTTTTGTAAAAGGCAGGCAAAAATTAAATTTATTACTTAACTAACTCCTGACACTAACAGTCCATGTTGAACCATGGCCATGTTTTCTTTACAGGGTAGAGTAACTTAACGCTATATTTTAATGCATAAATTGCTTTATTAAAATGAATGCTAAAAATTATTTGTTTTTATTCTTTAATAAAATGTTTTGGTATTAATATATTTCTAGTCATCCGAATTATTAAATCAAATTTTTAAAGTTAACTGTAAATTTTAATATAGTAATGAAAGTTGGTAGTAATACATCTTCTTGATAAGGATACGCGCGAAGAAAGAATGTAAATCCTAAAATTAAAGAATTCAAATCAAGATTCAACTGTATACGAATACTTCAGATAAATAATTTCATTAAATAACATCATACTCTGTGAAAAATCACTTTTGTAAATCAGAAATAGTTTTAATTAAAATTTTGAAGAATATTTTTAATAATTTTTATATTATTTCGTACTTGAGAACATTTAAATGAAAAAAATCATTCTACGGATTATAAATATAAAATTGTAGTATAACTTAATAATAAAATAAAAATTTTGACTTTTAATATCTAAATGTTTCAGTATGAAATTCAGAGAAAATTTGTATTTCTGACATAATTTTAATTATTTCGCATAGTTTTCGATACATTTGCTTCATATTTAAAATTATACTTATAAATTGTTTTAAAATGAATTTTTCAACTGGAATATTGATGACTTCCTTCCAGAATATCAAATGATTTAATATAAACCATTTGATTACATAATGCGTAATCAATTGCTTATAAATTTCTCTTCAATAATTGAAGATAAAATCAAAAAGTTTGTAAATGATAAAAAACAACGTTAAAAAATGTTTTCATATCTCGAGGAATTTTTTTGTCACTTATATTACTTCCTAAAAGATTTTATTTTATTTATGAACTTTCACGTGCCATTTTTTAAATGAATAAAAATGTTTTTGAGATCTTGTATTAGCCAATCAAGCCACTGCAGATAAATACAGATATCTCCATATCCCTTTCGTTGTGCGATTATTTTAAAACAAAATAACTCTTCCGTGGATGACACAGCTGCTTATCATTATGGCATTTTGAATATCGATAACTTCCTACCATTTGACAGATAACACATAATTAAACTTTTTATTTAAACAAAAATCAAATTTATATTTTAATCGCTTTTATGGTTATGGTTTTCAGTGCTAATGACTTTTATTATTGCTAAATTTTCGTGCTCGATAATTAAATATTATTGTTGCTAAAATTCCTTAAAATAACACTGTTAACACTTTAACTGTTTAATTATTTAGGAGCATTAGTTTTAATACCAGAAAATGTTATTTTTAGTACTATTTAATAATTTAAAAATTATGATCTTATGTGTCATTTAAAAAATTTACATGCTTTTTTTTTTTTTTTAGTGATTTTTTCGCTTAATTTGTCATGAAGAAATTTTGCATTTATTTTATTTTCTTTATCCTTTTATTTGTCTTAAAAGAAATGTTCACATATGTTTTATTTATTATTTGAATTTATATTATATTTTAAGGAAAGATTAATTAGGACAAAATCCACTAGTTTCGGTTCTTATAAATTATATACAAATATTTATAAATACAATCCAAAAACGTTAATTTCACTTCTTCAAATTTGTGCTTAAAAGTTATTTTAAAAAAACTTTTTCGCTTGACAATTGACTGGATGAACATCAATGGAAGTCAATAACAAAAGATATTTTTTGCAAACGTAAAAGTAATTAAACATCAATCACAAATGAATGATAGCTTTAAAAATACCCTTCTTTCTCAGTTTCATTTAATTTAAAAAATTTTATCCTTCTTGACTGGTTAACTCTTTTTTTACTTATATTTTTCTTTTCGATAAAACATTTTTAATACATTCCATAACTATCGCAGCTGTAATTAAACGGAATTCCATAAGTTGTTTCGCTTTTGAAATGAATAAAATTTTTTTAAAAATTATTTATTGTTGTGAAAGATATTATCATATCGTATATTCAATTTTATGTTGAATATATTTATTGTATACTTAGTATTATGCACGGATAGAAAAAAAGCTGAAAAAAATTCATTGTAAGAAACTTTAAAAAAGTTTGTATATTTTACTTTTTATGATTTTCGTATGCCAGTCATTTTTACTTGAAATCATTTAGTGCTAAGTAACAGATAATGCCTTATTAATCGTTATGAGTCTTTAACGCCTGCTAACGTATTGCACTGCTACCATATTTTGCCATTGTTATTTGAAACAAACTTTCATGGATGTAATACCATGCAGGACACGATTAAAGGACATAATTTATCATATCCTTCTCTAATATAGATTCAATATACTTATTCATCAGGCCACCCTGGCTCATTTGAAGTGGTTTTTAGTAAAATTAATTTTTATTCAGTCAGACAGATCATAGAATATGTTTGTAATTTTGATTAATCTATCTTAGTTCTCTAAAGTTTTCTAATATAAGAAAATATAATAGTTATTTCAATTTTCATTTGAGACACAAATTCAAGCTTCGAATAAATAGTATTAAAACATTGTCATTTAGACTGCAATTAAAATAAATCTTGTGCGAATATATTACTGTTAAAAAAGTGATAGTTAATCAAAAATTGCTGGTCAACTAGTTTAGATTTTATACAAAAAGTTCATGATAAAAGATATAAAAAAATATAATCATTTTAATAAAAAATATTTTTTTCAGTATTATAATAAAATATTTACTCATATTTTTATTTTAAAAAATATGTGAAGAGATTATATAGGGTAAAGTCGATACATCTGCTCTCAAAAGTTCTTAATTCATTTTTATTTTTTTCATATTTATCTATGTATTTTATTTAAAATAACAGTTTAAAAAAAAAAATTGCGAATAAAATTAATTACAATTTGCAATTTTTAGCGAAATTTTACTTAATAAACCTTCATGTTTCATAATTCCCTTTTAATACATGTGATATTAAAAAGCTTATATGCGCGAATTAATAAAATCTTTATGATAGTTTATCTTATTTGTTTAAATAAGAATAATTCATAAAATTAAAAAAAAATTTAAATTTTTTTTTTTATTTCATTAAAAGTATTTTTGAACTTTTATTTACTTAAAATAGTAGATTAATTTTGTTTAATTTTTGAATGAGTCACATCATGAATATATGGAAATAATGAATATTTTTATCACAAATATTTCGTTTCAAGTAGGATACAATTTATCTCTTACTTTTACTCATCAAATTGATATTTTTGGCCGAATCAATAATAAAATTGTTTTTTTTTTTTTTAATATATTTTCTTAAAAATTAAACTAACTTTATAGTAAAAATATTATGTTTTTAAAAATGATTTTAACTAATAAAATTAAACTTGAACATAAAGTATAGTTTAATATTAGTATTTCGTCCAGGGATACCAAATGTTTTCAACGTAAATTTTCTGAACTTGCCATTTTCAAGTGAAGAAAGATTTCTGAATTTGTTTACATGTGAAAAAAGTCAATGCTTACGTAACGGAAACTACGTAATATCAAAAAAATTATTATTATTATTATTTACATTTCATGTCTTCTACCAGGCACCGAATTGCGCAAAGTTATTTCTTGATATTTTATATTGGATGTATTGCTTTAGCAGCAGCAACCATGCTATTCTGTGAACCAGTTATTAAAATATTATTTTCTTCTATACCGGAAAAAATTATTAACAATATACAAAGAATATTTGTCATTTTCGAATATTTGCAATCTTCAGTATCACTCAAAGTTAAACGAATATCGTTCTATGTAATTATGTAATAACAAAAACAATCTTGAAATTCTGTCTTTAAATCATATAAGAAGAAATTATAAAGTGAATTCGTTTCATTTTCAATTTAAGATTACAGAACTAAACACGTTGCATTTTAAACAAACACAATTTCTACCTATTGAGAAACACTTTTGTATGTTAAGAATCTGTTTTAAATTTGTATGTATGCAAAATTATAGCTTATGAACTGGGATTAAGTTGGAAAATCTAGGTGTTAGAAATAAAATTCTTTTAAGAAGACATGTTTTGTGAGAACTTTTTTTCCGTGTTGAACGAAATAAATTTGAATGCAAAAATAATTTGCAAATAAAAATATATGTTTCAGAAAAAGTATTATTTTCAAACAATAGATTTTTTACAATTTTTATTTACTTATTTTTCATTTTCAAATTCCTACTACTTTTACAAAATTTAACTTTTTTTCAGCAAAAAATTGTTGTACCATGTTTGAAAAGTTTCTCATAATTTATTGAATGGAATAATTTGATGCTCTATAATTTTTTAAAAAATATTTGTCTCTCTTATAATATGGTAAACCGGCCAAAAATGACTAAAACACATACTTCAAATTACATATATTTATTTTAAAAATTAATTATTTATCCAAAATATTTTATTCCGTTCTCAAAATTATGAAACACATTATGAACTAAACACAAAAAAAAAAGTTATGTATAGTGAACACACAAAAATGTGATCTATAATGAACTAAAAAAAGTGATCTATAGCGATCCCAAAGAATATGTGTTAGTATTTTAAATGCATTTCTATCATAATAAATAAAAATTTGAGAAAATGCGAATGAAAGTTATAAAATGATAACAAAATTCATAAAACAAAAGGAAATATATTTATTATTATGTCTTACATTATTGACATTACAACACATTTATTGAAGACAAAAATGTTCAATAAAAGTCGTCAACGTAGTCATATAGGGTACTAAATTCAACTATGTGAACTTACTGTGTTAATAAAAGCTAAACTATTTGAATCCTGTACGTGTAGTTCACAGAGAGAGATCCTGCACCTATTCCTGATAGTCACAACAGTGGACTAACCATTTATTAATTAGCGCAGTGAAGATGGTCTCATCTTTAGGAAAATCTTAAAAACCGGAAATAACAATGGGGCCCCGGAGTTGGCGTGGTCTCCCAATTTCATTCCTAATTAATCCAATCGGTCAATTCATTAGGGGAGATCCGCTCCCTGGGATGGGGCGTTGTGGTCGGATGATCCCGGCGGTGGAACGCCACCATTTCACGATGGTCTCTTCTAATTAGACCCAATCAGATTAGAAATTAATACGGGACAGATGCTCCCGCGGAACATTAGGCTTTTCGGCTGCCGGACAATGGTTGGGGATGATGATGAAACTTTACATCGGCTTTCGTGTTAATAAAATTTGGGCGCTGAAACTTGTGTTGTGCTGCATCCGTGTGGTGATGGCGGTTATTTTTGAAATCGAGTCACAAGGGAAAATTTTATTTCGTTTTATTACTAATCCACCACTTAAAACACCATTGTACAATAGCATTGAACAATTATTTTATTAAGTAAAAATCAACATTAAATTATAAATTACGTACAAGGGTAATTAATATGAGGTGATGGCGGTTATTTTTGAAAAGTCACCAGTAAAAAATTTGATTCTGTTTTATTTCTAATTTATCAATTTAAACATCATTGTACACCAACTATTGTAGAACAATTATTTTATTAAGTAAAAACCAACTTTAAAGTATGAATTAGTACGACGTAATGGTGGTTATTTTTGAAATGAAGTCACCAGTAAAAATTGGATTGTGATTTATTGCTTATTCGTCAATTTAAATACCATTGTACAATATTGTTGAACAATTATTTCTTTAAGTAAAAAACCAACATTAAAGTATAAATTACGCACGAGGGTGTAATAGAATTAGTACGAGGTGATGGCGGTTATTTTTGAAATCAAGTCACCAGTAAAAATTTGATACTGTTGTATTACTAATTTGACAATTTAAACACCATTGTACAATATTTTTGAACAATTATTTTATTAAATAGAAAAACAACATTAAAGTATAAATTACGTACGAGGATAACCAACAATTGATCGTGATTGATTGATTGAAATAAAAAATATTTTGAATTTATTATTTATTATTATTATTTTATATATTTAAAAACAAAAATCATACTGTTTTATTCAGATTATTCCTAATTTTTTTTTTTTAATTTGCATGACATCTTACTTTTCCCTCTGAAAATATTTTAATAAGATTGTAGAGTATTATAAAACTTTTATATAATAATAATATTCAAAATAATAATAATAAATAAATAAAAATATTTTTTTCTAATATATTTTTTATTGGTAACGTAGATGAAAAAAATATTCGAAACACTACAATTATAAATGTAAATCAAATCATTTTCTAAATATAAGGGAAGTTGAATATTTTTGAAAAGTATATTTTAAGGTATAATTTAAAAGTAGTGAAGTTTAAAAATGCAATGCATTTTTTAAGATGTGAGTTTTTAATATATATATGCTTATGATGATCAACTTTTTTCACACAGAATAATGAAGACAAAATATCAATCCTTTTTAATGGCGCATAAAATGACTTTTAATAAATTGTTTTTAATTTAAACACCCTAAATGAGAAAAGTTTTTTAACAGATGCGAAAAACAATGATTTATCTTGAACTTTTTGTTATGTTTACAACTTGTTTATAATTTCTGTGTTTAATGGAACTTATTAACGTTATTTAATAATAAATTTTATCTGTTCATTAATAAGAATTTAATTACTGCAAAAAAATTATTAACTACGCAACAATCAACTTTTTATTCTGTAAAGGTAGCCATTTTATTTCTGTGTGAAGTCTGCCTCAAATACGAATTAGCCAGCTTTGCACAATAGAAAAATTGTTCCAATTTCAAAATTTACGTTTAAAAAAATACTTAGATTTCAGTCACTAAAAATATTTTACACATCTATTAAATGTGAGTATTAATATTATGTATTGTTGTAAAGGAATTAATGGTCAGTAAAACCTTTTGAATGTATACTTTTAATTTGTAGTATAAAAGCAAGATCTGTTTCACCAACTAAAATAATGCACCTTGCAAAACGTTGCAAACCTTGCAAAAACATAATTGATAATAGAAAATTAATAATAGTATATAATTGTATGGAAATAAACACATTTTGAGAGAAATGAAAAAATGCACTTAAAAGTTATCAAATATATTTTGATACTGCTTTTTTAAATATGCTTTATGAGAAACTTGATCATAAAACTCTACAATTCCGAAAATAAAAATAAAAGAAAATTTATAATAAATTATAAAAAATAAAAGAAAATAATAGATTATGTCTATCTAACTATCTATATATATATATATATATATATATATATAATTTAGAATGAAAATTTTGATATTTTTCTAATAGTATATTATCTTAAGAAAAATTAAAATAAGTATTACATTTTAAATTCTTTGAATATTTTTTTAAACAGTGAGCAAATACTATATTGGCATAAATCGTGCGTTATATTTGTATACATAATGTAATATACATAGCTATATTTTAAAAATAATGTATAATAAAATTCTTTTTACGAAAACTTACATTTTAATTGTAGGTTAATGTTAAAAGGAATTAATAATAAATCTATTTTAGGTAATAAATGTTTAGTAGTAATATTTGAAAATAAAGCATTTAGAAATTTCATTTTTTTAATTAATTTGTATACAAATATTTTCACTAAAGCCTACTGACTACAAATTTAATAAACATAAAAATTACAAAATACAAGCATAAAAAATTACAAAAGTTTTCTTTCTTTTCTATTTAGTTGTTATTAAAAAAAATTATACAAAAAAAAATCTAAAGAAAAACAGTATTACTTTCAAAAGATATAATTTCTTCAAATGTTTACAATAAAATGCCACTTTTGCTAACATTTAAGTTTGAAAATTAACGAAAATCACTTATATATTCCTAAAATATATTTATAAATGTATTACAGTTTATTTGATTTATTTTAAAATTTTATCAACAACAATATTAACAATAAAATTATTTTTTCATTTCTCCCATAGGCTTTGTATGATAAAGTTTCTTTATGATTAAATTATTATGCTTTTTTTTTTTAATCATAGAACTTTTCTAAATCTCTCGATGATATAAATAATTTATTTATGTTATAATTAGAACAAATTTGCGATTCATTATTGAATTAATCCTTAATCAAATAAAAATAAACTGAAAATTATAAGCTGCATAATTTATGAATTATCTTGAGAGAAAAACTGCTAAAAAACTTATTTTTGATTCCAAGTTGTTCGTTAAATAAACTTTGAATACCATAAAATAAATAATTTATAACTCTAGATACTTGAAAAGAAATTGTTCCTTAAAATTCTTGTTCTAATCGTCATATGAAATAATAAAGTTTTGAACCTTTAACATCATTACTTCATATTTATCTTTCATTTTATTAGAAGACAAAATAGTTTTTATTTTAAAAAAAGAATTAGTAAATCGCAGAGGAATAAAAATTTTCAAAATTTTCCACATATTTTTTTTTTTTTTTATGGTTGAAGATCAAAACTTATTCAAATAAGTTATGAAGTTTTTTAAAATTATTTTAAAAAGAAAGTAATCAAAATAAAGTTTTGCAAGATTCAATAAAATGAAATGTATCAAAATAGCTCTAAAATAATTTTATAAACATCTTTCCAAAAATTATGTATTGCTAAAGTATATAGTTTTTAATATTTCTGTACTTATTAATAATTACTTAGTTTTTAACTTAAAAACATTGAAATTCCGTTCGAGAATTATTTTGATTGCTTAATAAAAGTGTTATTTTTTCTTCTTTAATAAATATATTTTCTAAATGTGGTTTGTATTTACTAAATCTAAATTGGTATTTTCTAAATCTGTTTGCTAAATGTGGTTAAAAAAATATCATTTAAAGAATTATTTTGGTGAAATTATCTGTTTGAAAGCATTTTTGCTTAATCTAATTTTATTGATTTTTTTAGTTTTATAATTTTAAAATAAATTAATGAAACAAATATGATGTCAATATTTTTAAAATTCAGTTATTATTTACAATGTTATACCAATTTTAAATTATCCGTAACTAATCATATCTATTGATTGTTTTAATTCAAACACATTACATTGTAATTGTTTTATTACTATTATTTATTGTAGATAACTATAAAATAAAACAACCACGCATAATAAGCATGTTTATAAAAAAATAAAATAAAATTAAATTGTAATTTATTAATTGAAAATTAATGTTATAATTATTTGTAAATTACAAAAAAAGTTCCAATTTATATTAATATTCAGATAGGGCTTTTTTTCTTTAAAAATTGCTTTTATTTAGTCAACTATACCAAAAGCTTTAATTGGCTAATGGACTACTTTTACAAAATATAATCGTTCTTAAATAAATGAATTAAGCTATCATGTATTTCCAAGGTGATGTGTACTTCAAAGAATAAACAATTTAAAAAAACGATGTCTGATGTAATAATTGTATATCTTACTATTATTACAGATATATATTTCATTTTGCTTATGGTTCAGCTTACTTACAGCTTAAACTTAAATTACCGGAAAGAATTAAGCAAGTTAAAATGAATATTGTGAGGCTGTTATTCTTAAAATAAAATGTGTTTGTAATTGTAAATTATAAATTTCATCAAAAATGAGAAATATTTCAAAATTGTTCTTTCAGAAATATATAAGTAACAAAATATTTTAGATTCCGAACTCTTACAAAATAATAGAAAATTTAAATGACGTCATTTTATGAGATTTCCTGTCATACATTGAATTTTGTTTAAATTATAAATAGTAAATATTATAATAAAAATATTGTTACTCAATAAGTTTTGTACTTATTTAAGCAAGATATTTTCATAGAACATTAAAAACATTATTACGAAACCTTGTAAACCATCCTCAATTGCAATAATACAATCATTAATATTCTTCAATACATCATGATTAATCTTATCATTATTAATCTGCATAAAAACTTTATAAAACCGTCTTCGACTGCAATAATACAATCATCAGTATCTTCCATTGTTAAATTAAATTATTAAAATCTTTATTATCATCAAATGTTCTTATTTTTCGATTATATTAGAGAATGATGTCAGTTCGTGAAGTTTCCCGCAATACATTGAATTTTGATTAGATTATTAACTATAAACATTATAAAGTATTGTTACTCAATAAATCAAGTTTTTGTACCCAATTTATTTTCATTGAAACTTGAAAACATAATTAAACAATATAAAAAATGTTAATTGAGATATTGAAGGCTATATTGTTGCATCATCGATTGCAATAATATATTCATCAATGTTTTCCATTGTCAAATAAATCAATTTAAATTTTCAGTGTTATTAATGTTCCTCATGTTTAATTATATTACGAAAATATGCGAGAACTTGAAAAGTTGCTTTCATAGTTTTATATGAAATAACTATAAAATCGCAGAATAGGGGCCGTTTGAATTTGGCGTCAAAAATTCTTTTTTCGCCAAATAACGGGTTGTGATCGTTAGTGAAGTGAATTCCTAAAGGTACAAGAAACCATTGCGTGTTGCCATAATTGGCGACTTATCCTTCAATTGGTGCCACAAAAAAAAAAGTCGCAAAAATCCCAACTGCCCCTATTTTGCGATTTGACCTAAATAACTATATGGTGTAATGTGTGTTGTGGTATAAGTAATATATAAGCATTTTTTTTTTCATTTATATTGCAAATTATAAACCTAAATTTATTTCTTTTCAGGTCTTTGTATCATGATTACCCTTCACATCCACTGAACTGAAAAAAAAAAAAGTGGAAACTGTCCAAGTCACCTGAAATTCTTCATCTTCTTTTAAATCCAAACTTTGCCAAAAAAAAACAATTTATACATCCTTCTACAAAAATATGTCAACTTGTGGAGAAAAAAACCACAACTACAAATAAGTGACAAGAATTAAAAGTGTCACAACAATGCTTCTGATAGCACTTCAAGACGAGCTGAGAAACTTTCGAACTCAAAGACGCTGATAACCACCGCATGGAATAGGACAAGACTGAGAAACTTTTTACAGCAAGTCTTCTTTCTGTTGTTAATGAATATATGTCGACGAAAAAAAAAAGTGTGTAACTTTTAGTAAACCTATTTACCAATGTACTCTGAGCTCTTGTAGAGTTCACTCGCGAAGTAAAACCTGTGATTAATTACTATTTGTGTAAAAAATATTGACTGTAAATACAAAAATAATGTTTGGCTAAATAGGGTCGCTATGATGAATATGAGAAAGCCGAGTTATAAATGTATCTTTGCTGCTTTGGATAAAAGACGTCGATTTTGGAACTATTTTTTGACGAAACCATCTATGGAAAAGTTTCTGTTCTCCAGTAAAAAGGTTTTGATGTGTTATATTAACCATAGGAGAGACAATACTATGTTTTGAAACAGAATTTGCTTCACTAATTTTTATTTTTTAAAAATAAAAAGTAAGTTCTAATTCTTGACAAACCCAATCACGAGTTTTTCACCAATTTCTTTCCTATTTTATCATGACTTTCATGTAGCGATATTGGTCTTTCAAGAGTATGTGTTTAGTTTTTGTGGTTTTAAAGGTTTTTTTTTTTACTGTATGAACAAGAAATAAATTTTCAAATGAAATTCCTGATCTCTGAAAAATAATTATGTTTTATGTATTGTTAAAAATATTAAAATCTAGTTCTCCTAAAAGATTTCAGTGGATTATATAAATTAAAAAATGGAATTATACTATTCATAATAATTTTTAAGATTGTTTACTTAAAAATATTTTAAAAACATATGAAAATAGAAAGTTTCATATTTACTTGTAATTAAAGGAAAATTTAAAAATCAATATATTAACAAATAAATACTATTTATTAATTAGTAACGGATATGATTTTATTTTTGTTTTACATTGTAAAATTCTCTGTAATTATTTTATTAATTGGAAAAAAAAAATTATTCTAAAGATTTAAGGTTTTTATGTGTTTTAAAAAATGGACACTTTCAAAAATTTATAACGAAATTTAATATCCTTTAAAAATATTATTTCACTTTTTATTTTCTGTTCCTTTGAATTTTTTAACCCAACCAAGTTTTATTATTGGTTAGATGTATTCCTTGTATTGATCTATTTTTTCCCTGTAAACTGAATTTTTTGCCTACTGAGTATTATGCTTTTTAGAATGGAAAAAAATACATGTATTTTTCTAATCACTGTGATTACCCACCGTGTATCCCCCACAGTAAAATTACAAGTTAAACTATTTTAACATAATTGAAAACCTTATGATCTTCAAAATATTTTTTTAATTGTTCAAAAATAAAAGTCATATTAATATTTTTATTAATAAAAGTCATTACCTTGTAAAACACGTTTTTAAATTTAATTGTTCTTTTTAATTTAATTATTCATTGTTCCATACCACTAACATTTTTGCACTTTTCTTTTTATTGATAAATTTCTAATACATCTCTTTATTTAGTTTTTGAATTTTTCATCTTAATTAAAAAGCTATCACAGATAATAAAAAATTTTAAATACAGACAATCATTTTACTAGACTGTTGAAGAATAATTTAAATTTCTTGTGAACAATTATTTAAAACGAAATAATAATTTTTTTCTAGTTTTAAATTTCGTATCAGTAAAATTAACATTCGAGTTTTTACATATATTCATTTATTAAAATATAAATAGGAAGAAAAGTTATCATTACAAGAGATTTTATTTTGATGCTAATAACCCAGTAAAATAATTTTTTTTTTTTCATTAATTTCTTAAACGCTGCTTTCAATTTTTAAATATTTACTCGAGTGATATTAAATTGTAAGACTTATTATGGTTGTATATGTTTGTGAATTATGGTTTTTGTTTTTATGTTTTTGTTAAGTTTATATTTTTTGTGCTCTTTAGTTTAACTCTTATTTAAGAGTAAAAATCTTTGGTTAAAAATTGGTATTGTATGTTTGGTTATAATATGCATGTCATTAATAGAAAATAATTGTCTCTTCAAATTAATTAGAGTATCTCATTGAAAAAAGATAATTATTAATAGTTTTTATTTAGATATTATTAAAGAATAATTTATTGTAAATTAAATTTATTGTAACATTAAATTTATTTCACAATAGTTTAATAAACATATAAATGAATAATTTCTTTAGTATTTTTTATTATGTAATTAAAAATTTTAAGGATCAAATTGTTTTTTAAATGTTGAATTCATTTTTATGTATTCATTACAATATGTAACACTTTCTTTTTGTGATTTAAATTTTCTTATACCAATAAAACAAACATAAAAATTATAGAATACTTTTTTTGTTATGTACAACATTTTCAATGAATTTAAGCCACAAAATTCGTAAGTAATTTTTAGATCACAATTACTTTCATAAAACTTGAGTTTCCTTAGTTTGGTTGAAAGTATAAAAAGATACCATTTCCACCACCGATGATCTAGAGACAAGTTCTAGTTTATAACATCGATTATTTTAACTTTTGTTACTATTATTGTCTTTTATTTAGATCTATGTTAAATAAAATAAATATTGTTATTATCCTTGGAGTTATTTTATTTAATGTCAATGTTTTTCTCAATTTACTATGTATATGCACACTTTAAACGTTCATTTTTCGAATTTTTATTACCCTTATAGAAAATCCTTTTTAGTTCATTTTGAACCAAAATGTGTACTTCAAATTAAATATTGGGGTAGAGCATTTTTAGAGCCAGAAATCGGTTTTAAATGTAATACAACCAATAGCAAAAATAGTTATTGCTTTAACAACAAAGCAAGTAATTGTTCGAGACTTTTCAGCATTGAGGCTTATAAAAAGATACCCTTTTGGGTCAAGAAGATTTTATAGAAATTATTCTATTATTAGGAAAAAAAGATTTAATATCTTATAGCTTTAGCATCTTTGTCATTAAAATATATTTTTTTTTTGCATCCTTTAAGCTATTCTATAATACTTCGATACCTGTTATTTTAGTACTATTATTTTTATAAGACAAATATTTTTGTAAGTAAATTTAGAGTACAAGATTTTTGATTAGGGAAATACTACACTTCTAAAATTGTAAAAATATGTAAAAACGGTTTTTATAGGTATATGAACACAATTAAAAATCATTGAATTTTTTTTAGTAAATTTTTCTTAATCCACAGTACATAAAATTATGGTAAAGTATCGAGAGTCGATATAAGAAATTCGAATCCAGGAGCAGAATTTTGTAAAACGTTTGTTGCCTACAAACAATTTACAATCACCCTGCTACCAACAATATAACTTGAAAATGTCGATTTGAAAAAGATGTCAATTAATTCAATACAGATAATTTACTTAAACTTATATCGTTATGTTACTAGAAATATTTATATATCTTCGGTATATAATACATAATTACAAACAATCCTCATAAAATTTGTTCAAACATTTGCAATCATAAATGTTCAGTAGTAACAAAAATATAAATTTTTTGATTAATGAAAATTTAAAATGAATTGTTTTTGCTTGTCATTACAAAAATCGAAGCTAATTTTTTTTAAAAAAAATTACCTAATTTTTGTAAGCGCATTAAAATTTAAAAGTTTCTTTTTTCGCTTTTTTATTGTAATACATGACAAAAATTAAAATATGCGATTGATAACGTTTATTTAATTTGTGACTTTTTTTTTTTTTTATGTGGCCTTTAATACTTACAAGTTTGTGCACTGCTTAATACTAAAAACACTGTTTGTAGCAATGATTTTTTTAATTTACGAGACAGAATATTGATTTGTTTTTTTTTTTATTTCAGCACATGGCGTAATATTTACAAAATCAGGTTCAGCATTGCAGTCAATTTTTGTGTGTGTGGCATTTTTTATACGGTTTTCAAATTATTAAGTACACCTTTTATATAAATACTGTATTTTCTTAGAATACCACAAATAACTAGAAAAAGAATATACTACAGAAAAAACAGCCAATCTACGTTGCTAATATAATTATAGAAAGTCTTTTAATTTGCGATATTTATTTCTTTTCATGTTAACTTATACGATTTCGTAATGGTCCTATGAATTCTCAGAAGAAATGGATGTCTAAAAATCACAAATATATATATAAGTAAGTAAATCGATCATCGCAAAAGGTTAACCACTGATTACATTATCACAAGTAGTAAAAAACAACCAATCACAAAACGAAAATTTGAAACAATCTCTTTCTATAAAAGAGTGTTTTTATCATAAATGCATTGCTTCGATTTCAAAATTCATTTTGCATCGAATTTTAAAGTTTTTTTTTTAATTGAGAACTTTTTATTCACACTTTGCAAATTCAAGATACCTTTATAAATATCAAAATATTTAATCAAACTCATTTTTCTAAAACAAAGCTCATTCACAAAAAAAAAAACTAGAGTATATGTGAAAAAAATAATTTCATTTTATTCTTCTTTTATTAAACGAATGTAAAAACATAAAAATTCTACAATGATAAATATAATTAAAAACTGGTAATTTCAAAATAATTATACTTAAGTAACTAATTTTTATAACTGCGATGATGATAACTATGGTAATTTTAAAATAATTATTCTTAAGTAACTGATGTTCATAACTGGGATGATGATACCTACAGTAATTTCGAAATAATTGTACTTAAGTAACTATGTTCATAACTGCATTTTTAGTTTATAACTGCAACTGAGCTTACATTTTTATAGGATGTTTTAAAATCGGGTTGCCATTCTATTTATATGCAAAAAGCGTAATTGAAATAAAATTTCATACAAAAAGTATAATTATTGACTTATTAATGTAAACTTACCTAGTATAGTTCGAGCACCGTTTGCGTGGTTAGGTAAACATCTAGGTTTACAGGCGGAAACAAACGAATCGATTACTTATTAGAGATGCTAGTCAGATATATGCCTACAAAGAAATTTCAACAGAAAAAGTTTAACAGTTACTGTGGAATTTTCTTTCATCAAATTTTTCTTTTTCATATTATTTAATTTTAATTTTTAAAATTAAAATTATTTTTATTAAAATAAAAAAATTTATTAAATTATTGATCTGCCCTTTGACTGCATTCTATTTGAATCCATCTGACTTGTTCGCTTGCGAATTTTTCACCCGATCAGATATTAAACTATACTTAATACTTTTTTAAAGTACAAGCGGATGCGTACTTTAAAAATATTAAGTATAATTCAAGCATAAATTCTCCCGTTCTTGTACTACGACGACATGTGATTACACATAAAAAAACACTCTTGCAGTGCACATTCTACAAAGTTAAAAGATGTCAATCCATATGCATAGAAGATTCCATTAATCAATGATTTAAAAACAAATCATTGTTATTTAATTATATTTCTCTATATACAATACTTTTATTTATTTTATTTTTAAAACTTATCAAATAATATATTGCGTAATATGAATTATAATCTGAGGAAGTTTAACGGAACTGCGAAACAAAATTTAAGTACGTGGAATTAAGATAAGTTTCTATAGGATGCTTACAATTCACAACATAGAAAGGCACCCCTATCGGCAGTCTGAATGGGCAGGAGATCAGGATTCCATTGGTTGACGTTGCATGATGCGAGATTTTGGCATCTGATGGAAACCTCTCTTTTAAAGTGAAACTAACTGATTGAAGATTGATTGACAAGTTGATTTGTCGTATTCAGTTAAATAAAATGCATGAGGAGTAAAGAAAATAATTTAAATTTTGTAACAGCGTAATTGTCAGAATATACGAAAAATTTTCTTACACGACTTATAGAAATGATATCAATTATAAAAAAAAACATAATAATAAATTTACCATTTTATCTTCATCTTCTACAGTCAAATTTTTGGGCATTTTATTTTTGTTTTTTAAATTCATGCTTTTTATGTCATTTTTGTTTTTTTAACTCATTGTTTTGGAGTTTAAGAAAACGTTATTCTTAATCGTATAGGTTATTCTATAACACCCAATGTTCCTCAATCAGTTTTTATTTTTTTATATCGAGAGGAGATTAAAGAATATGAATTATTTCAACAGGGCTAGATACTACATGATGGCGCAGTTCTTGTAAGAAAGGGCCAGTTCTTTAGCCTATTGGAGCGCTCTGCACCACAGGTTTCGGGTTGAAAGGTGGTGCCATGGAAGTGGTTCGAATCCAATTTTAAGCCGTAGGTCCCCCTTAGTAGAGTATTACTTGCAACAAGAAGACTGAAGTTCAACTAACTAATATTTATTTGCATAATGTAAGAATATCACACAACGCATTCTAACAATTTGCTGTAAATCTGGACAAAAACCGTTTTTTCGACATGCTCAGAGCGACAGCTAAACTAAACCATGCTTGCAGGAAGCCAAAGTTCAGAATGAAACTAAAACGATTGAGGTGGAGGAAACGTGGGGTAGAGGAAACGTGAGCTATTACTAGAGTATGACATTTCACTGTTTTGCAACGAAATAAATTTTAGGATAATTTGAGCCGGGGATTCTTCACATAGGAAAACTACGTGCTGCATCCTCCCCCTCTGTTTGTAACGTTACTGAAAGCAAGGGTTACGACCTCTTTCTTAAGATTTCCTCAGAGCCGCAATTATTTGGTCTCTACTTCTGTAAATGGCTTTAATGCTGAAAGTGATAAGTTCTAATTGGTGTATCAGGACTGTCCAAATTGAAACCTCATACGTCACTGGAGATCTTTGAGTGAGAAATACATAAGGTCCATCTAGTTTTGCCATAAATGTCGGATATTTTCTTTTGTGAACTTTGCTGATTGGATTCAAAACAAACCTTTTGGTCAGAGAAAAATTAAGTTTCTTATGATTCATGTCATAATAGATTTTCTCTGATCTTGCTTTATTTCAACTCGTTTTCCTTAACAGTCTTAGACATCATGGCCGAGAGCTTAAAATATTGCGTGATTGAACAAAGTTATCGCTATCTAACACAGCTTTTAGATCGTGAACCACATCATCAGATACTCATAATTCTCGTCATATAAATAAAATTGGTAGTATGTCCAGTGTGTCTGACTTGGATGAATTAAGAGCAAAACGAATACTTGCCAATTTTCTGACCAAGAATCATAAGCATCACCTACCAAAATTGCAAGGCGAGTTTAAGGTTTTAAGTCTCTATTCTTTCTGACGATTGGGTTCGTTTGCGAACGATATAGTGGAATTTAAATTTGGTCGATATCAAGAGTACAGTACACTTGTTGCAGCGTAGTGCTCACGCACTGTGGGCCATTATCACTGATTAACTTTCTGTTGTTGTCGTTTTTTATCCCACTGGGCAGACATCGTCCAACCCACGAACCCGTATGGACTTATGGTTGAAGGAACAGGAGGCAGCTTCTGTTGTGATGGAGCACCCGTAGGTAGAAGTCTGATTGGGCTTAGCGATGCTCTGCAGTCATATGAGACCGGGATCTACGGCTTAAAGTGGATTCGAACCACTACAAACATTCATGGCCCCGTGGGACTCGAACCAAAACCTGTGGCATCGAGCGCCACAGCGCTAGACACTCGACAATTCAGGTCCCATTAATTTTCTTGGTATTCCATATCTCAAGAAAACTTCTATTAACTTAGTTGCACACTCTCTTGAAGTGGCTGAAACTAATGGAAACAATCCCACCTACTTAAGGAAATGGGATTTTTAGATAATTTGATCCAGGAGTTCTCATACGGAAACCACGAACTGCAATCCAGCTAAAATCAGAAAAAGCTAAACACTTGCTAAACACAGCTTGAACAGCTAAAATCTCAAAAAGATAGTAATTAATACAACTTTTTTTTATAAATCATTCTTTTTTAACCTTGCTTTAATACTAAAAATAATATTTCGAGATCGATAATAAATAGTATTATAACAAGGCATGTTTATCTTGTTTGAAATACGAAGAAAACGAAGAAAAAATTTTGGGATTTGTTAATAAACGTCTGGAGGTCAGAGAGCTGAAATAAATATTTTTATCTCAAAGTGGCGTGTGTGCAATAGTATCCAACGCTGCAAACGATAAACATCATTTAATGTCTTCATTTCAGATTTTAAAAAGATGGGTATCTTTTATAATTTAATTAATAAAATTTATAATAGTTCATTTAATATGAATTAATAAGATGAATACATAAATATAATTCTTGTAATAATACAAAAAAAAAAATTAGAATTTAACAATTAAAAAACAAATTTTTTTTTATTTTATCATAACAAATATATATTCTTTTTCTTTGGAAATAGTGGGTAATAAAGGTTGCTTTATTTAAAAATGGCACTATAATCTAACTTAATAATTTCAATTTGGCAAGTGTCTACGCTTCTTTTATAAATTATGACTTTATTCTTATATTTGGATAAAATAGAAGTGCAATTAAAGCAAATGATGATTTGATTTTAATGTCTGGTTCACCTGTTTTAAACGACTCTTGATAATAGCGTAGGAGAACTTCATTTTAGATTTTGAGCCTTTTTTTTTTTCTTCTGCTCTTTCGGAACATTTTAGATTTTGTCCTTGTAGATTTTCAAAAACTGTATCACAAAGAAGTAATTTGATTACATTAATGCTCTATTTTTTTAAGTTTATTTTTAAAGATTAATTAGGACACATATGTGTGAATAAAGATAATATATTCATTTTTATTATTAAGTTAATAATTAAAGATTCTTTAAATCATGAAATTTATCAGTTACTTCTGGGTATACAAAAGGATTTGTTTATATATATATATGTATTTCTTGTGAATATAAAAGTATAGCACTTTGATGTCCAATTTTCTTATATAGTACGTAGCTAAAAAATTCGTAAAATTAATTTTCTTTTAATTAGAAAGCATATTTTAACGTTTTATAACAACGTATTATGTTGTTATGATACATTAATAAACTTAATGCTATATCATTCTTTTAAACAATTTTTTTTTAATATAACAATACAATATTACAATTTAAATAATATAACGATGTCAATATTATAATTTATTTACCAACAATTTATTTATTATAACAGTAGCAATCTTTTATAACAATGCAATGCTATAAAACATAAAACATTGCTGTTATAATAATAAATAAATTGTTATAACAATGTTATTTAATGCATCTTTTTTATGTATATGTTTTTAAAGTCAACTTCTTTGAGATACAGTATATGTTGAAAAAAAGACATTAATAAATAAATGAATTAAATTTTTACAAAACTGAAACAGAAAAGGCTAAGTAAGATCATACGTTTTCAACGAACCAAATTTATAAATCTTAATATTTATAGATGTGATGAAATATCATATTGATAAACATATTAGAATATTTTTTAAAAACTTTTATTTTTCTAATTAGAAATATTAAAGTCTTAAGATTAATTATTTTAATTAACTTATTTTACATTTGTAACGGTGTTTTACACAATTAAAAATTTTCGCATAATTTATTATAATAGAAGGATATTTTCTTGCTAAATTTTCTACAGGAAAGCAATATATATATTTTATATAAAACGTAATTGTTTTCTAAAGACTTAACTTATTAAGGAACAGATGTATGTAAATATTATTAACTAATCAATTCGACACTTTGCTCAAAGCTGCTTTGAAAAAAAAAAATATATAATAAATAAAATAAAATATAATGTGGAATTTTGTTCATCTAATTTTCCTTTTAATATCGCGCCATTTAAATTTTTAATTATTGTAAATTAAAATTGGTGGAAATTTAGAATACTGTACCTCTAAGGAAATCGCCAATCTTGCAACACGGAATATTTCGTCAATGTTTCGCCAATTTTCTTTAGGATTGCAATACTGTATTTAGAGGAATTTCGTAACTTCATCTTTTTCTGAACAATATAATGACTATTTCAATGTTACTTTGATTGTTATTTGTAGAATTTTTATTTATGATAAATAAGAACTAAAAAATATGTTCTTTTAAATATATATTCCGATAAATTAACGTATGTCGGCCACTGATATAGAATATAAACTTTTAAAGTTGCCACTCATGAAAATACGAAACAAAAAACAAAAAACGATTTTTTAAAAACTTATATTTGAATATCAAATAATTATTTTCTTTTTAATGCTGTTGACATAGTTAAGGTTTTATGAAAACAGTTATTTGAATACGAGCGAAAAATATTACTTTTATTTTAAGAACGTTAGTTCATGGCGAAATGCCGCTCAAATGCATTAAATTTTTCTGCAGTTATATAATATTTCTTTTTAATGCTGTTGGCATAGCTCAGATTTGGTGGCAACCGTTATTTGAATTTGCGCGGAAAAATGTTACTTTTTAAAATTTGAATGTTAATTAGAACGGAAGAAAAAGGCAGCTAGAATGTATTATTATTTTTTTTTTTTTTTTTTTTTTTTTTTTAGTTTTACGTTGTTCTTGTTTTCTTCATTCATTTGATATGTCTATGCAAAAGGCAGGTTTTAGTGAGGTAATGAAAAGATAATTTTCTCCTCAAATAAAGGATATATTAGAATAAAATGTAACTTATTCTCTGATTTCTTTTTTTTTTTCTTCTTTTTTATTATTAATATTGTTTTATCATTTGACTTCGGTTTCGTAAACATAAAATATTTTTTGACATAAAAAAAAAAAAAATTTGGCGTATTTTATTTTTAATAACGATAATTATCTTGTTAAAATTGAACATTTTTATGAGTTAGCAAAACGAAATTCCATATAAAAATTTGGCGTTAAAACGATATAATTTGCCGTAAAAGCAATTTAGGTATAAAATTTTCGTAAAATAGTGATATATTTTGGTGTTAAAGTCATAATATTTGGCATAAAAACAAATCATTAAAATTCTGCCATAATAGTGGTAAACGTTTTCGATAAAGCTACATAATTTGGCGCAAGAAAAATTTAGGCATAAATTTTCGGGTATAATATTACTAAAAATTTGGCGTTAAAGGGATAATATTTGGTGTGAAAAAGCATTTTAGGAATAAAATTTCTGTTGGTGATAAAATTTGTCAATAAAGCAATTTAAAAATAAAATTTTGCATAGTGAAAAAAAATTGGCGATAATATTTGGCGTAAAAGTATTTCAAGAATAAAATTTTGGCAGGATAGGGATAATATTTGGCGTTAAAGCAATAAAATTTGGCTTAAAAGCAATTAAATAAATAAAATTTGACTGTTAATAACTGTTTGACTACTAATGGTGGCGTAATAGCAATTTTTGGTGATGAATTTTGAGGAAATAGCGTTTTTACAAAGTCACCGAATTTCGGCAGCCATTTTTGTTTGTTTACTTGGTGATTTAGCATCCTAGTGAAGGATTTTGGCTTAATATCCTTTTACCGCAAAAACTACCTAGTGCATTCATTATTATGCTTACTTTGGCAGTTTGGCATCCTGGCGACTTATTTGGTACAAAGAGTACAGGATTCTAGATTTTTACCTTAAAATTGTTTTCATTACAATTAAAATCCTTTCTAAATGACTTACATTCCTCTATGACTTTCATTCTTTTCGAATCTGTCCAACTTTGCCGCTGGGTAATTTCCCCACCATTGATTGCGTATAATTATTGTTTTGATCTGTTGAAATTTTCACATAATTTTAAATCTTTATTTTTTCCACAATATTACTTTAGAGAACTTAGCAATTCAAGTATGAAAGGTCAAATCACAAATTACAGACCTTTGGGATTTTGTGAATTTTTGTAGTGCCAAGTGAGTGATAAATCGCTAAATATGGTAATCTGGTTTCGGTTAAAATCTAGGATACTGTACCCCTGAGGCAGTCGCCAATCTTGCAACCCTGAATATTTCGCCAATTATCCGCCAATTTCTTTAGGTTTGCAATACTATAATTAGAGGAATTCGTAGCTTCATTTTCCAAACAATATAATGACTATTTATTGTTATTGTGATTATATTATTATTTGCAGTAAATAAGAACAGAAATATATATTCTTTTAAATTAGTATTCAATAAATTACTGATTATTCCGAACTTATTCTTACAACGTACGTCGGTCACTGGTTCAGAACATAAACAATATTTATGAAGTTGCCACTCAGGAAAAGTAAGAAACAAAGAAAAACAATTTTTTATTTATTAATAACTTATATTTTATTCTTAAATAATTAATTTCCTTTTTAAAGATGTTCGTTTAGTTAGGATTTTGTGACAACCGTAATTAGAATTCGCTCGGAATATTTGAAGCTTTAGCTTTTAGAACGTTAATTAACGTTACAAGTTAAATTTTTAATAATCAAAATAAATTAATATTAATAAAATAATGTCGGAACATTTGATAATTATCTGGCAGAGTGCATGTGGCGGCGCCAGCACAAATGTGACATCCGTAAAATAATATGATTCCACCGATGGAATAAAATGTTTGTTTCCACCACAGAGGAAGGACATACCACAATAAAAAGATAAGTAATTCTCTAGTTTTTCTTCTTTTTTATCTTTTGTTAATATTAATTTTATTATTCGAATTCGGCTTCGTAAAGAACATGACTTATTTTATGACATTACAAAAAAAAAAAAAAAAAAAAGAATTGGCGAATAACTTTGGTGAAATTTTATCGTATCGAAATTTTATCAATTAACAGCGATTATTATCTCTGTTTAAATGATACTTTTTGTGACTTAGCAAAATAAAATTCCACATAATAATTTGGCGATAAAGCGATTTAATTTGGTGTGAAAGCAATTTAGGAATAAAATGTTGACAAAATAATGATATATTTTGGCGTTAAAGCGGCAATATGTGGCGTAAAAGAAAAACATTAAAAATTTGACATAATAGTGGTAAAAATTTGGCGATAAAGCGATATAAATTGGCATAAAGGCATTTTTAGATATAATTTTCTTGGCATAATAGCGCTAAATTTCGGCGTAAAAGCTGTTTCATTTGGCGCAAAAAGTATTCCAGAGATAAAAAAATTTCAGTGATAAAAATTTGGCGATAAAGCATCAACTTTGGCGTAAAAGGGCCTCAAAAAAACAAGATTCACTTAGTGAAAAATTTGGCTATAAAGCGATAAATAAATATTGGCGATAAAGCATTTTTGGCTTAAAAGAAGTTATATAACAAAATTTGCTTAGTGAAAAATGGCTATAAAGCGATAAATGTTGGCGATAAAGGATAGTGATAATATTTGGCGTTAAAGCGATAAACTTTGGCTTCAAAGCTTTTTCAGGAATAACCTTTGACGTAATAGCTATTTGGCTGCTAATGTTGGCGTAAAAGCACTGTTTGGCTATAAATTTTGGCGAAATAGCACTTTACAATAACACCTAACTTAGGCAACCTTTTTGTCTGTTTACTTGGCGATTTGGCAACACAGTAAAGATTTTGGCGTAATATTTTACCGCGCAGACTACGTGGCCCATTCATTTCTATGCTTACTTACCGACTTGGCAACTTGGCGATGTGTTTGGCACAAAGGGTACAGGATCCTAGATTTTAACCCTGATTTTAACCTTTCTTCTATTATTTTCACTTCACTTCACTTTTTTTTCTTAATTTATGTTTTTTTTTTTTTTTTTTTTATTATTATTATTGAAATTCTCTGATTTACTCGTTGCTCTTGTATTTTATTTTGATCTGGTAATTTGGGACAGACCTAGGTTACTTACTACTTTGTTGTTTATTAATGTTTTTAGATCACCATGTGACTTACTCTCAGCTAGGAGTTTAGGCCCATATAAGGCCATGGAACTCCGTAAACCTCAAACTTATTGACTTCACTTACAGTTGCAACCCGTTATTTGAAAGACTTTGGCGAAAAGAATTTTTGACGCCAAATCTCAACGGCCCCTGTTCTTCGATTTTACCGTATGAAAAGATTATCATGTAAGGAAAAATAAATTTAATTGTTCTGTAAAAAAATGTTCTTTTTAGCTGCTTTTATATAAAAAAAGAATTAATAAAACTAATGCAGACGTTATAAATGAAGCTTTAAATTATTATAGTTTGTTTATTTGTGTAAAATAAACATTTAATTTTGATTGTGAAGTAATGAAATAGTAGATAATCATTAATTACACAATTGGTTAAAAGAAAACTTTTTTGTAGGTGAATTAAATTGGGTTTTATTACCTATTATAAACAACAGTTGGTGACGAGATTCAGTTCTCACCTGTGCATTTTTAACCGCGAAACAATAAAAAGGACATCGTCAGCTATTAGTGCATTGAAGGATATCTGTTAAATGAAAAAATACTGAATTGGTATACTTAACAATATGAACAAGTATTCGAAGCACATATTCTGAAATCACATATTCAGTTGTGTTTTTTTTTTTTTTTTAAATTTTATTTAACTTTGAATCAAAATTAGGATTGCGTAATATATTAGATCAAAACTGATGAAGTAGAATGATTGTTAAATATATTATAAATGTATGTATAGAAGAATATTGCAAATTTATTAGATTTATAAGTCGACATGATCCTTTTATTCATAGTTCTAAAAATTGGCCAAATCGTAAAAATAGGGTCCCGTTGGGGTTTGGCGACTTTTGTGGTGCCAACTGATGGTAACCTGGTTTCCTTGTATTGTTTACAATTCACTACGCTTACAATCGCAACCCGTTACTTGGTGAACTTTGGCGAAAAGATTTTTTGACGCCAAATCTCAATGGCCCTATTCTGCGATTTTACAGTAATTTCACTGTAAAAATAGGAAATATACTTAGAAATCCACTTTTATTTTATTCTGTCTTTCATATAATTCAAAAAAAAGACATTTTTTTTGTATGGTAGAAAAGAGGAAAAATATGCTATTTATGTATACAACTAATTCTTTTGATTTGTAAGTTGTAAAGCTACAGTAGTTTTTGTATCATGTAGCTACAGGAGTAACGGATTCTTATACAATTTCTGTCATCCTATTTCTTTTTTTTAGAAAATGAATTATTTAGTCCAACATTGTAATATTTATAAAGCAACAATGAATTTATCATTTTTTACTGATATAAACGAGTAGCTGTTCTTTTTTTTTTTTTTTTTTACTTTTGTAGAATTTTTGTAAATTTTTAAAATCCTAGTAAATAGTTAAGAATTTTAAATTTTGTCCAGATTTAGATATGTTATTTTCAAAGTACACATATATAAAAGTGTTCCAAAATTAAATTAAAAGAATAAATAGAATAGAAAAGGATTTTCAAAATCCAAAGTCTATATCCTTTAAAAATCCACTTGATTTACATTTTTTTCTACACCTCTGGTGAAGAAAGACGACGATTAGAAGATTCATCAAAAGATATTTAAAATTCGCACATAAAAATAGCTTTACATTTGTATTCCTTAATTTACTTTAAATAAACAAATATAGTTTATTACTGAATACAGTTTTTAAAAAATCAAACTTGATAGAACTAAATATGGATACTTAAAAAAGATTAAACTTTTTGCGATAGTCACTTTATCCATCTATTTTCAAAAGGCACTGAAATATTAACTGTACAACTCCGTCTTTAAACTAATCTTATCCCTTTCTGAAACAGTTGAAAGCACGACCAAAGGCGAATTAACATTCGTCTGAACTTATCTGGCTTGTTTAATCATCTATTACGAAAGCTTTGTTGCTCCTTAGCATTTCGGGCGGTCGTTATTTTAGGATATGAATATACATTTTCGAATGTAAACCGCAAGGACCGAGAACATAAGTTGCTGTTAAAGAACAAATTAGCAGCAATTAATCTACGAATAGTTTATCTTTTATAGAATTTTATTTGTTATTAGAACAAGATGCAGAATGGCATTGTAGTATTATGTTTCAATGCAATATTTTTTTACTGTATATTTATATATTTTATTACAATAATACAAGTATCAAGTATTTAGACCCAAGTACTTCAAACCGAAGTATTTACATAAGTATTGCAAATTGTTAAAATAAATGTTTTTGTCTAATAATGTAATCAGCATTATACTCAGTTTTCTGAATATTACGATAATTGTATTTAAATATTTGAAAAATATACAGAAATAATAATTATTATTACCCCTATAACTATTTCTACAAATTTGATATCTCCTGCAAAAATGTATTTCTGTCCATTCACAAGCTTTTTCTGGTTAAATAAATTATTTTGAATTCTATATATATATATTCCTATATAATCACATTCATGAATCAAAATTTGAAAAAAAAATACATAAATTGCATTATAAATACATTTAATTACAGATTACAGCAGTGGTTCTCAAACTTTTTGATGTTGGAGAGCATTTAAAAAACGTAAAAATAATTGTAGGCGCACTATATACAAACTTCTGGGAAATAACAGTTAAATCAAATATACAGAAAAAAGTTGTGCGATAAAATAAATAAAAAGGAAACATCCTTAAATTTATTCCTTCTTGTATTAATGAGAAACATGAACCTAATGTGTCTTAACGATTTCTTCAATGTTTGAGCATACGTTTCAAAGGCAAATTCTTATTTCCTTGTCAATACATTGAAGATTTCCTCCCTTTTTTAATACGCTTTTATTAGCTTCACCTGTATGTTTGTATGTATGCATGTAACTGAGTTTTTCCCCTGGAGATCTGTTTCTCCTCATACACACTATTTAAGCTGCAAAGAAACATTTACAGGCATCTTTCAGAAATCATCATCTCATCAATCATCATCATCAATCATCTTTCAGATCATCTTTCAGAACAGTTGATTCTTTTTAATACGCTATTATATTAGTTTCACCTGAATGTTTGTTTGTTTGTTAAACTAAAAAGTAAAAAAATAAATTAATATTTTTAAAAACTAAAAAACACGCTTTTAGAGTTAATCAAACTAAAAAGTAAAAAATTAATTAATAGTTTTAAAAACTACAAAAACACGCTTTTTAGAGTTAACCAAACTAAAAAGTAAAAATTTAATTAATAGTTTAAAAAAACTAAAAAATCACGCTTTTAGAGTTAATCAACTTAAAAAATAATTGTTAACATAAGAATAAAATGACTGACGAGAAAATGAATGTCACTGTTCTAAAAGCGTGGGGTGCTCGATATCAATCGTTATAATTTTTCACTAGTTTCATTCCGAAATACAAAGTTAGTCTAAAAACGTCATACAAAGTACCCCACGCTTTTAGAACAGTGACATTCATTTTTTTCTCGTCAGTCCTTTTATTCTTATGTTAACAATTATTTTTTACTTTTTAAGTTGATTAACTCTAAAAGCGTGTTTTTATTTTTTTTTTAAAATATTAATTTATTTATACTTAATTGTGGTAAGGATAGAAAATCAACAATTCACATAAATATAACATTAAAATAATATAATCCAAAAGGTTTCAAGTTTTCAAGGTTTCAAATTTTTTACTTAATCCATGACCAGTGGATATAACTACTAGCTCTTCTTATTTAGTTAATGGTCACAGGTACTACATACAGGCAGTAAAGTCTCATGAGCTGGCTGTATTGGAAATTTTCTAGCTTTTTCTTTCTTCTAGCTGCATTCGAAATCACATAGAGGCTAACGCTTCTAGTAGCCAACCATGGAAATTACCGCTCTAAGATTCTTAGAAACATTCTTTGGCGCTGTTTGGAAACTTTTTATGTGAATAAAAAGAAGAAAAAAAAGAAATCGGAAAGGTTAGTTGTTTGTAATGAAAACTGTCTTAGAAAAAGAGTAACTATATTTTTACATCTGGACACATATTTTACTGGAATATCACAGGGCGCACCCTTTGAGAACCACTGCATTACGGTAAAGAACGCAACATTACCATCATCATTATTATAAAAATGGAACAATATTCAAATACTTGAGCAAAATCATTTATTAAAAAATAAACTAGATAACAAACTCTTCAAAATTGAGACATCTTTTCCGAATAATTAATATTAACCAAACCATAGGGTTTATTTCATCACTTTCTAATTTATTGATCTGAAATGCTGATACTCGAGGTAAATAGAGTAACTTTTGATCATCCTAGAAGGGTATGAAATGAACTCCTTCAGTTCAAAAGTATTATCCTTCTATTATTCATTAAAATCAAATTTCTCTCCTTACTTAAATTAAAAAACACTCGAAATTCCTTCTAACTCAAAAGATTCAAAAATGTTTCCCTTGTCATTGTTTTGTTTTTATCATAACCGATTGTCAATGATACAATATCATTATGATCTTTGGAGCAGCTAGACGTAGTTTTTACCTTTTATGCTAAAGTAGCTCGTTTGACAACAGTGCTCATGTTTCATGATGCTGTTGTGAAAAGAAAGAAATAACGAGTAGAAGAAAGCTGTTATGGAGAAGCAATTAGTCGAAGTGATGTATAGTCGATTATGGTTATTCACAGTGATATATAATCGAATATGAATAGTCGCAGTGATATATAGTCGATTATGGATATTCGGTGATGTACAATCGTATAAGAATAGTCGCAGTGATGTATAGTAGATTATAGATATTTGCAGTAATGCACACTCAATAAGGAATGGCCACAGTGATGTATAGTCAGAATGATGTATAGTCAGAATGATGTATAATATATTATGGATAATCGCTGTGATAATCAGATAGGATTAAGTAGTAAATAGTAATAACATGACGAGGAAAATCATTTATCACTTGGAAAATCATTTTAATCACATGTTAAAGAAAATCACTTTAATCACATGACGAGGAAAATCACTTGTAACTTGGAAAATCATTTTAATTACAAGATGAGGAAAATCACTTACATGGGGAAAACCACTTGAAAATCATTTTAGTTCAGAGCACCTTATAATTAATAAACTTAATTTATCAAACATGATAACTTTCTTCTTTTTCTTGAGAAGATGAATTTAAATGTGTAATATCATATTTCTTGTAATTGGATGTTTGTTACAAAAATTAAATTATTTGTTGCAAAAGTTTGTTATACAAAATAATTTTTGTTATAATAATTAATACAAATTAATTTATTATTACCTTTTTGATTCTTATTCTATATATATGCATAACAAAAATTTTTAAAAAATTTTGTTCATGATTTAATCAAAAATATTTGTTGGACCTAAAGAACAGTTAAAAAAGAAAATTCTGCCACTGCAAATTTAATTGTTACTTATGAATATAGATTACAATGATAATATAGACTATAATAATAAGTTCATTTACGATTTTCTAAGCAAAAATATTTTAAATTTAAAAATCAAATATATTGATAAAAATAGAGCTTTTTTTTTCCCAAATTATTTTCAGTTCATGAAAAACTTTTATAGCAATGATTTAATTAAATCGAATTATTAGTGTCGTTAATGTGTTTAAAACACGCGATTTAAAACCAAAAATTAAAAAAAAATATTTACAGTAAACTATGCTAAATAAACTTATTTAGTTTGATTAAACAATTATCAAAAATAGCTTGTTTTTGTCAATAATAGTTGTTTTTCACAATATCACCCATAGTATTGAATTGCTTCTACATGCTTTTTCTCAAATGCAATCGCTATGAGCTTCTGGAAGACATTATCGTAGTCACGATATTGTCACTGTGATTTATCAAAATGTTTTTGAGTCAACACAAGTCACAATATTTGGAATCCTTACTTCTAAATCTGAATCTATACGATATATCAACGTACGTGAAATCCAGATATGTGAATCATTTAAGAGGTGTGCTATTAGTATATGCAAGAAATATCCATCACTAATGTCACAATTTTGAAATGATTTAATTATTATCTCTCAGAAAAACAGTTTATGTGAAAAAAAGAAAGTGAAAAAGTATTAACGAAATGAGCATCGGTTTATAAGAGTTTTTAAATGATTTAATAGTTTTCTGTCATAAAAAATACGTTATATGAAAAAAAAAAAAAAAAGATAAATAATAATCAAAAAAGGAAAAATTGCGCGTAAGGTTGATTGTCCTATGCTTCTATGAAAAACACTGCGTCATCTACCCTGGCAAACACAACTTGCATCGAACATTTTTATTAACAAATTCACCCGTTTCATTTTATTTTTGTTACTAATTTTTTTAGAATTTATCTTTCTGCACGTTTCGTGACCTCATTATTTCATAAATAGTTGATATTCTGTGTTTAACTATTCCTTGAACTTTGTATCTAACTTTGCTGATAAAAAATCCTTTGCATTAAATATGCAAATTGACGTTCAGAAAATTCCATTTAACACTGTATTTCTTTTATTTTCTGAGTCTTTGAGTACAAATTTATTTCACATCTGATTTATAATATTTACAAGAAAATTATTGTATATTATAATTAGATATTTTTTTACGTTTTCAAATTAATTTAATAGCTCTAATATTTATTAATACTATTATTTTTGTAATAGATTAGTATTTCTATATCTTTTTCAGGTAATATGTAAATTTTTCTTATTATTTATTAATGTATTTTTATATTATTTAATGATTTTAACATTTTAATTGTTGATTGATATAATTTTTTTTTTTTTTTTTATTTAAGAAGAAATTGTCTTTCACAAAAATTTTTTAATTCAATTTATTCGATATAATTTACCATTTTACATTATTTTATTAATATTTTAAATACAATTAAATGTCAGACATTCAAACAAATATTTTGATTTATAACTTTATTTTTTATAAATTACTAAAGATGAATTCTCGAATTTCCATAAATTATTTATTAGTGATTTGAATCAGAAACATTAGTACTTAAATAAAAAATTTCTATATTTCGGATTTCATTTGGTTCGGTTATTTTAACTATTGGATGAAAGGAAAAATATTTTAATCATTTACTGCAATAATGGTTGCGTTTCATTCATTTAACAAAGTACTTTTGCTTTTTTTTTTTATTCAAAAGTCTACATTAAAGTACAACAACAGTACAAAAGTCTACATTAAAGTACCAACAATAATTGATCATTTTTAAACCAAATTTTTAAAACTATTATAGGTATTTTAATTATAAAGTAATTTTCAACATTTTCATATTGCTTAAAACACTGATGAAACACGACAATTAAGTTCCTAAAAAATTTACGTTCTAATAATTTGACTTATACAAAACCAAGAAATATAAAAAAATTATTAGCTCCAAAACTTCTAAAAAATTTCACAATTTTCATTTTATAGCTAATATTAATATATATATATATATATATATATATACACTCAAGAGCCAAAACATTATGACCACCCCTGCATTTTGCAATGAATTCGCCTGGATGACGTGGAAGGCACGTGATCAGGTGGAAATGGTATTTTTAACTGGTATTAAGTGGTGAGGTATTAATCCATGCCAAGTCGAGTTGAAGATGTGTTGCTCGCCAAAGGTGGGCCAACTCGTTATTGACAGGTGGTCATAATGTTTTGCTCTTGAGTGTATATATAGTTATAAGAAACTTTTTAAGGAAATTTTTTTAATTCAATGCAACATTTTTACTCAAAAAAAGTTTCGATTATTTACCTTTGTTTATGGATCTTTATAAACTTAGTTGTATGGCGTTAAGCAGTTGTGAAATTCTCTTAAATTTTATGCTGGTTTTAGACATTTCTTAATTTATGAAAAAAAAAATTCAATTTTCGTTTTTATTGCGAAAATATTCAACGTCATCGTTCGTATATGTCTTTTGAATTAACATGATTCATTATAAAGGCTATTTCCTTCAAAATTTTCACCACTATACTCCCATAAATGCGCTGTGTTTTAATGTTATTTTCGAATCAATGCATGAAAGCAATAATATCAATTTAATTTTTCAATACATAAGGAAGATGTATTGAAAAACAGGTCATTCTAACAAAAAAACGCTCTCAAAATGTATGCAAAAGGGGTGATTAAAATATTAATCTAGCAGAAACATAGGGGCATCGCTTTTCAATTACTTATCCGAGCTTTTGATTTTTCTCTTGATTGCACTCCCCGATGAATCACAATTATTCATTTGATGGATCGGGCTGGTCAAGCTGATTTTTATAGATAGCACTTGATGATTTGTGCGAAGAAATGATTTATATTTGATTCAAATTGTTAACAATTTGAATACAACTGTTTAAATTTAGTCCAAAAAATAAATTCTTTAAAAAAAGATTTATTATGAGATATATTAAAAAGAAGAAATTTTAAAAATACAATTTTAGAAAATAAATCTAAATACTTAGTTCGAAAAATTTAGACCTTGAAGAAAAATTTCACATTGATATTTATCATAAAAAGAAACCATAGTATATATATTCTACCTATTTGTCTCAAAATATGAATAAAATGCACATCAATTTTAAAAGTTTATAAAAACAAAAATCATCATTAATACATACGTAAAAACTCATTCAGTTTATTTTTTTCAGTGAAAACATTCCACTATGAAACAGACATGAAAACAAACTTATGATTAATAATAATCTCGTTTATTTTAAAAATATTTCAATTTGTTATAAAGGCTAAAAGCTGTTATTATTTAAAAGCTATTTTGTTAATCTTCATTTATATCCCATTATATTTATCTGATTTATACTACAGAGAAAGTTGGGCTTTTACCAGACAAACGGATCAAACCGAAATCTTCTGGAATTAAATCAAAGATAGATAGATAGATATGAAGCCAAAAAGTTATCCACTGGCTTCGAAGAGATAATTCAAATTTTCTTTCTCAAGATGTTCTTTTTTTTGTGCATTCTATATTGAGATAATAAAATGTGGATTAATTCGAAATTGATAAGTGACCAAGTCAGTCGGATTCAAACAGATTAATGTGGGGGGGTACTAAAATAAAAATTTATTGGTTAGAAATTAGGTTAATTACAATACAAATTATTTTAATGTTTTATAATTACAATTTTAAATTGACCGATATCAAAAGAAAAATTAGATGAAAAAATTCTCAATTATTTAACTTTTTTTCTTTCAAAATTGCTTTTGCCTCGCATATGTCTAACAAGTACCCCTAGCGAGTAATCGATTCATCCGTTTCCGTCTTTAAGTCGGATGTTTATCTCTCCACATAATCTGTGGTCGAACTAAATAATGTAGCAAACTCCCTCAATGTCGAAAGACGAATCACAATGCCAGGCGTTGTAGAAGATGGAATCTCTGTTTTTAACTTATGGTAAACAATGCCTTTTGTTCTATTAATGGTTAAAACACAGTAACTATTTTAGGTAAGGAGTTGTTTGAGATACAATTTTCATGTAGATGTAATAACTGTTTTTTACCATCAAACAATGGAAAACTTTTTTCGTATTCTGAATCACAGATTATGTACCGTTCAAAGTGCATCCTTTTGATCCACAGAATCTTGCTCAGAAGGCCTTCAGCTACTCACGCCCAAGTCAATATTTTCGAAAAGCTTGAAGCCTCAGACAAAGTGATCACCATTCCCACCTTAATTTGGGCGTCATTTAAGGCAGCTCGGTCAAAAATACTGCTTCCCTTTTCACTCCAGAAGACAGTGATCCATCCACAAGTGCTTTTGTTCGCAGACGTCACAAGGTCTGGCACTTGAAGTGGCACAATGCATAACTGTGAGGTTGACGGAAGTGTCACGGGTGCGATTACTCGAGTGGGGCAATGAATGGCGCCAGGGCCCTCCGCGGGCTAAAAACGGGCTCGCTCCTTCCATTCATAAAAGCCATTCTCTTTAATAAATATTTTACTCGTCCTCGTAGCTACGACCGCGTAAACAAAGTGTAACACAAGCGCCAGAGAACCACTTCCCTTATCGAGCAAGGAATGCCCTTCTGATCAACCAGTCCCTGTTCTGTTGCCAGAACAGGTTACCATGTATCGCTGCTGGCCGACAATCATTAAACAATTTCTACAGGAAGTAATTGCTAGTTTGTATTAAATAGGATCTGCAATATGATTCAAAAGTCTATATACTCATAAATTTATTAATAACTTTTTAAAAATAGGACAGCTTAATTTTAATTTACAGAAGGTGAAGACATGGTTCCATTCAAGTTTTTAATTAATGGAAATGAATTGTAGTAAATGCGCAAAGCGTGAACCATTCTCATGTTTGCGTAAATAAACACAGCGAAACATATTGGTAGTAACACATGGTAGCATGGCACATGGAATGGCATTAACTCCAAATTGAATGGTACTCGAAGTTCCCACACTATTGTGAGAATTTACATATATGCTGTTTTAAATAACCCTGCAAATAAAAATGTGGGAGAAGTTAGTTATGTGCCCTTAAGATTTTGTGAATTTCCTTCTTCCACCTTAAACCAGATTCCCATCAGATACTAAAATCAAATGAAAAAACGTAAAAACTTGTGGGAGCAGGAGAGCTGGGTTCTGATTGATTGTTGTACTATGATGTGAGATGTTCGTGTATGGTAGGAATCCAGCTTTAAGTTTACCGTTTCGACGCCCATTAGTTATACAACTTCTTATTCTTCTACAATGGTGCAACAGTCCCATGGTGGGCCAAGGCTCACCATGAAGCTGTTGCGCAGTTGAAAAAAGTCAAAAAGCTTGAAAATTTAAAAGAAAAAGACTAAAAAAAACTTGAAAATGTTGCTACAATTCTCAACGGCATATTTATAATTAGGATTTTTTTTATCCTCACCTCAATTAAGTGTAAAAAAGAGGTTGTCGCCAATGTATTGAAAAGAAAATGAGAGTTTGCTTTTTAAACATTGAAGAAATTGCATGAACAAAATAAACTTGGGGTAAGTCTCATTTTATTTTTTATCGCTTTTCTGTAATATTTGACTTAACTATTATAACATATTTCTCAGAAATTTGTTTATAGTGCGTCTACACTTATTTATAGCATTTCAAATTCTCACCGACTTATAGAAGTTTGAGAATCACTTGTCCTAATGGATTAGTTTTTTTATTTAAGAGCTATTGCTTGATTTTGAAAAAAGGTTTCTGTGTTGTCCTCTGAAAGGTTGAGTCATGTCATATATTCTATTTAGAAATATCAAAACTAACATGTATACACCCTTAAAAAGGATGACATACATTAGAAGTCTATAAAATGTAATGTGTTTTGAATTTATTATTGTACCTGTCGGCCAAAAAACAATTTATTTCATCAAGTCAAACTAAAAGAAATTCTCCCATTGCATATTTAAAACGTCGACAGTTAATTAATTTTAGTAGTTTAAATCACTAAGAAATATGTCTCCTTTTAAAATTCTGTTGCTTTTGCTAATTGACTGTTAAACATTGGAAAATTTTAAGATTGACACTCTTAGTGGCATACCATTAAAATTATACTAAAATAGCTAATTTTTGTAATTTCTAAAATAGCCAAACTAATGTTTTCTGATGGAGCAAATAGTCCCCATGAAATTGGCTGTCTTGAGCACTTGATTAACGAAAACTATGAAGCTTAGCCTTTAAATTTACTAAATTCTCTATTATTTCGTCGCCCCTTCGAATGCAAGAAAAATCATGTAAAAAATCAAATTATTATATATTTTTAATTAGTGAGAAATATTATCTTTCATAAAATATAAGTAGATGAAAAAATTTAAAAGTTAACAATAAATTGAAGAAAATTAAAATATATAAACCAAAAATTTTTCATGGCAAATAGTTCTCAGAATATTGCCTGTCCTGAAGAACTTGATTGACGAAAATTACGGGGGATTGACTTTATAAATTGACCGAATTCCCTATTATCTTCACTCGCCCTTCGAATGCATGAAAAATCATGTAAAAAAATGTAATTTTATCTTTTAATTACTATTAAATGTTATATAATTTATATATATATATTATATTAAATATTATATATTTATAAATATAAATAAATGTAAAAAGTTCAGAAATTAATACTAGACTGAAGAAAGTTAAAATTTGCAATGTAAAAAAAAAAAAACTGCATTTCAAAACCTGAACTTGCAAACGTGTTAGATTTTTCTTAAAATAAAAGAATTCTTAGAAATTCTTTCTTTGTTAAGAAGATAAAAAAAAAAAAATATACATATTTAAAAACATTTTCTGTGAAATTTTCGCTTGAAATTCCTTGCAGATCTTAAAATAAAAATGCATCCTATTTCATTTCATCAAGATTTCATTTCGAAAAACACTGCTGGTTAATTTTTATTGCACCTCTGCAAATTTTGTTATATTGAAATTTTTCTACAAAAAAAAATTATTTAAATATTTATACAATATATCACATTTTAAAACATTGTAACAAAATTTCTGATAAAAAATAAAAGTGTTTTTCAGATCTTCCAGTTGCCCTGTTAAGCTCTATCTAAATTTAGGGCAGTAGTTTTTCTGAGTAATATTACCACATTATCAGTAAAAAAAAAAAACATATATATTCGTATGCAAATGACATCAGAATTGCGCTGATAATACTGTTGCTCTATGTGACCTTGAATGTCCGGTGCTTCGAGAAATGGATCATCTGTGTTGATAGGACCGCTTGTGTCAAATGAAAGCGAAGAGATTGTGCTCATTGTTATCTGGTTACTAAAGGGCAGATGCAAAAGAGACGCTTCCGCGTACGAAGCTATCCAAACCAGACAGATACGTTGTGTCTGGAGCAGATAGAATTTGTTTTTGTATCTGCCCTTATCTCCGCCTCTGGTCGCTTTTTAATTCGTGTTTTTTAAAATAACCTTTGCCAAAAATTCACGTATTCTCGTGCACTGAAACATACTACATATCGAATTCTATGAATATGTATCACTTAATGACGCATAAGCAAGTCAATGTTTTTCAGGATAAAAAATTGGCATATTACTGTTTTTAAATTAATTATGGATAAATAATTATAAAACGAAAAGAATTATTTCGAAAGTCACTTAAAAATTATCGTTATCAATATGTTTTTATTAGGCGTGTCTGTAATTTAAAAAGCAGACGATAAACAAACTTGGAAAAAATAGAACACAAAGTTGCCATTCCATCCGATTAAAATTTGATTTTTCAATTTTTTTTTTATGGTATATGTATTGCTTCATATAAATCCTTTTTTTTTTTTTTAACAGGAAAATAAAAAATTTCTTTTACTTTTACTATACAATAAAAAAACATTTCTTATTTATTTGAATATTTTTTTTATTGTGGCAAAAACTAATTCTAATTTACCTCGAAAATAAATAGTTTGGCTGTAGGAAAGTATATGTTTTGCAAAAACTCTGTGCATGAAATACACGTTATTAATTAAATATTATTTGTAAAGTTCTTTTATGAAAGAAAGTTTTAATTATGGATGAATTTTCACTTAATTCATGAATCAAGAACTAGACAAATCCTACATAATACCTCGAAATTATTCAAGTAAGAGTAAGTTGTTTCAATTTTATTTGATCAAGTACAAAATTATTTCCAATAAAACCATAATGTTAATTAACTATTTTTTATTCATTGAAATATACCTAAATAAATTCTATTTTAACATTTCTTTTATTTTTACAAATATTAATTGAAATTGTAAAATTCTGGACTATTTTAATATAATGATCTAAAATTACATGCTTGAAAATGCGTTTATGTAAAGCATTATAGATAAATTATTTTGAATAAGAGCTAGTTAATATATTTTAACTTATATTAGCTTCTATTTAAATATTCTTATGATAAATGATATCAGCTTTAGAAATTCATTTAATTTTTCAGTATTTTTAATGAGTTAATTTGTTAGTTTCATATAATTTATCTCAAAAATTGTACACTGAAAATAAACTTGGGAATCGCTTATTTAAATTCCAAAAGAATGACATAATTTCTTTAAACATTTTACTTATTCTATTTTATTGAATTCTCTCACTCTTATATATTATGATGAAAAATACAAATAGCTGTAGATATGAATAATTTCATTTTAAAAAAAAATTAAAAGCTATACTTATTTTACTAAACTAAATTTTTTTTTCAACAACAAAAAATCAACTAATTTAATTTTTTAAAATTTCATTAAAATTATAAATCAATCAAGTCTTTCTTATATTCGATTTCAAATTTTAAATTTTCATTTAAATTAATCTTCTATTAAATTAAAAATACATGCAAATGTTCAAAATAATATTGAAAAGAACACTATACAGTGTTCAAACTAAATCACAATTCTTTGCACTTGAACAACAATAATTCTTTAATACTAAAATACATAAGAAGTTCGAAAATTTTATGTTTAAATTGTGATTTTGTCACGTTATTATACAATCATATCTCGACTTAGAAAAAAACCTTTTGAACATCTTAATTACTCATTGCATTCCAGTAGAATTCCACATTTAACTAATGAAATGAATTAATTAAATTAAATTAAATGAACTCTTTTTAGCCGATGTGGGTCATAATTTATGAAACAAAGTATATTTTATCATATAAATTTTACATTTTGCGAGTTTGCAGGTAATTATTCCATTATATGTTGCCTTCAACTATTGGGTTAGGGAAAAATTTAATTTTTCCAAAATTGGTTAAATTTTCTTCACTGTCTTCAGATACTTCTTAAATGGTTTTATATCATTTTCATTGCTAGAGAGTTGGTGATCGGAAAACATTCTGCAGAATTCATTTACACCGAGCTAGTCATACGCTTAGCAGGTCGTCCCCTTCATAATGAAAAGATCTCTTTGATAGTTCAACGTTGCTTAAAGAGGACATCGCAATTCGAAATGAAACATCCCAGGGGACTGCATTTGAGGGCTTCATATCCTCCGCCAAATTCTTTAAAGTGCTCAAAGTAGGACTTTGGGGCCGAAAGATTTATTGCTCCTATATCTGGATAAGTAAGATATCTCTCGCTTTGTTAATCTTGTTGAATTTTGACTTAGCTCCATGAGGCCAATACACTGAAATAAGGCATCATTTGAGCTGTACAAAAGTATGTAATTATATGTTTAGATAGTTCCATTTCTAAGCGGGTATGGATATGTTAAATCGGTAGGACCGAATATTTTTTCCGTTGGGCTCAAAGAGGAGGAGAGGAACGTGTTAGCCATCCTCTGTACTATGTCTGAGGAGTGTTCAAATTGTGTTGGTACAATTATGTTGGCAAATTGTGGGTACAGTATAGTAGAGTGACGTACCTGGATATTGCAGAATGTTATATTTCTGCCATTGTAGTAGCGAAAAATATAGATATCTGGTTCCCAAAGTGGGGTACACTGCTCTCTGGCAGGGAGTGGAACTTTGATGGGGAGGTGATAGTAGCCTCTGGTGCATTTTGAGGGCGGTAATAAAAATAAGCGAGCGGTGAAAACATAAAGAAGGAAGATAAGATAAATTCAGAAAAAACTATTCGTTCATTTTTTATTTACTGTGTACACATTTTTCACTTACAATTTATTCTGGATTATGGGCTATAACATAAAAAGTTTTTAATTGCATCTCCTTGTTTCATAAATTTAGTGGAACATAGGTTTAGATGTGGTCACAAATTTTTGCAACAAAACTGAAAAGATGAAATAGCGAATAGCGATGAATTAAGAATGTGCAGTACTGCTGACAAAAAATAAAAGTCGAGGATTAATTCATTGATTACAGCGTACTAGGTTTATCCTTCTAATCAGGATCATATTTAATGTTATTCGTAACTTTTATTTTCATATTATCCTTCGTTATCTTCATTTTCTGTGTGTAATGCGACTGCTATTATGGTTTATTTTAATAAAAAAATTTTTATAATTTAAAGCTTCAAAAATGTCTTATTTACAACTTATTTATTTACAGTGTTTTAAAACATAGGTGGATGCATAGATATAAGAAAGATCATATTTATTTTATTTACAACTTCTTTATTTACTATGTTTTAACACATAAGTGGGTACTTAAATATTTAAAAGATATATATATATATATATATATATTTTACTATATTTTAAAGAAATTAAATTTTCAAGGAGTGTTTTTTTTTTTGGTTTGTTTTTTTGCCACAAAAGGGCAAGTGAATTATAAATTTGGGTACCACTCACTTATATCATTTGGAAATTTTAAACAATTATAAAAACAATTTAGATATTTTAAAAATGTGTTTTAGAATAAAACATAAATTCAAATATTTCATAAATTTGTTTTGAAAAAAAGTTTGTGATTCCTTCTCACCCCCTGCCCATACTCTTACGTATGATATCGATTTACAGTATGTGTGCAGCTTTAAAACTGTGGCTTCATAAACTCTATTAACCTATAATCATAAAACTCATCTGAAGGATTCAAGTCAGAAATACCGCAAGCCCCTCTCCCGAAAAATCAGAAACGGTCGTTTCGAGAAATTAAACCCCCCGAAACGTGGGAGCGATTCTCACTTTCAATATATTTACGTGAATTCTCGGGAGAAGGCGCGTGTCAATATTTCGCCATCCTGCTCAATCTGTCGGCAAGTCAGGAGTCGGCGGGATTTAGCACGATCAATATATCAGCGAAGTGCAATGAGTCCGCTGTTAGCATTCAGGATAAAGCGCTGGAAACCTAATATGTCACTGTTTGCATTTCAATTCGCTTTTGCAGCTCCAGACAATCGCCAAGAGCTCGCCAACAAACTCTTTGTCGCCCCCACTCCATTGAAATGGTGCTGCGAAGTTCTCTGAAGAAAAAGACTGTACAGTAGTCCAGTTTTATTGCTGGTTCTGATTACTTTTCGGATGCCATCAGTGAGGGAATGTTTTGCTGAAGAAGTTGTATGAATGAATAAATAATGAATTATAGTTTTATATGTTCCCAGAAAAAAGGTTCATTTACTTAACGTTAATTAATTTTCTAATAAAAAAATAATTTTCTTAATCAAAGAAGTAATTTTGTTTTTGTTTTGAAATTTTGCATAGTATTGGCTACATCGGCAACTTGGGGGAGAGCTCATTTCTCTTGATGATTTGTGTCTTTGCAGGTTGTGGGAACGATAAGTCTGAAGTATGACTTGTCCTTATTTTGGGTTTGGAGTACAGAGGAGAAAGATGAAAATTTCTAAATGACAACTTTAGGAGTTTTCAAAAATTATGGTGGTGAAATTTAGGTGCAGTGTTCTACGAATTTGCAAGCCCCTATGGTGTATTCTAGGTTATGCTGAATCTGTTAAGTATCTACAGTTCTAATGGCGAATTATCTCAGTTTAAATGTCCAGCGTTTGAAAAACCAGTTTGCGTTATATGAAAGTAGTATAAAAATATCAAATTTTGATTTCAATAATGTCACTATTTCGATATATTAATCCAACTGAAAAAAAAAATGTATTGCAATCTTTCTTAAAGAAATATATCCCATATTCGTGTTGAATTTAAGAAAATCTAAGTAATAAGTAAATCTAGGTATTGTAAGTGGGTTAAAAATTTTAAATTATTTTTTTTTTTTGTAATGCCATCTCTTTTGAACACTTAAATTCTATTCTGACCATTTTAAATTCTTCCAGAGAAATGGCTCTTTTTTCTCACTTTTAATCTTTAGCAGTTATAAGAAACCTTTCGTAATAAATATATTTTAAAATTTAATTACATAGGTGGTAAAAGGATTCTTTCTTCAGTCCAGAATAGATTACCTTTAACTCTTTAGATAGATTTGCTTACTAATGTCAAAGGTAATCTATGTTGTATCTGTCCGACAACGGCTGAGTATATATTGTTTATCAATCTATTCATATAAGTATACTTGGTTATGTTTATTAAAAATAATCTCTTCTGAAACTGTTCTTCCAAATTAATTGCAATTGACTTCTGACAACCCTGTCTTTCTTAAAAACTATCACTTTGATTTATAATTTAGAACGCTTATTGATAGAATTACAAATACCCATACAATACAGAAACATTTCTAGAACATATTCCACATTTATTAATAGAAGCTCTTTAAAAATTATACATTTTTACAGTAATCATTTTTTTTTTTTTTTCATTTAGTATCATATTTATTATTATTAGTGTGGTATGCCATTGTGGTATGTCCCACAAATGTAAACCACAAACAGCCTACCAATGGATGATATTAGCTTCCGGGGATACATTCAGGAACAAATGTCACACAATTGAGTGTCATAGGACATTGAGTTCCTGGAAGATTTTTAAGGGTAAACTTGCAGTATGGGAGAAATCTTCCACCGGGAAATTTGATTACTGATGTGAGATAATTTTTACACGTATTGTCACATTTGCCATTAAGTTTCTCGTCTTTCAAAACCACTAACCTCAAAGGATGTCATCAGCGATTTCAAACCTACTCTTTGCATACGTTACCTGGTTACCTTAGGCGATGCATGGTGCAATAATTTTTATTTAAATTAATGTGTTAAAGAATTAAATAAAAAGGCAAATTAATAATTCTACATTAATTTATTAAGATATCTCTTTAAATAACCATGTCTTGTTGCGTTTCGGAAGTTGATGGAAAGTGAGATTCATTTACAATGTTAAAAAATACATAGTTTTCATTCCTTATAATGAATTCCGCAATTAAAAATAACAGAAATATATTTGGCTGGGATTATGCAAACGCAATTTGGCAAGCTTGTCAACTTCTTTCTTTCTCCTCCTCACTTAATGGTTTCGTTATATTTTCACCTGACAACTTTTTCAAATTCTCTGTTTGTCAGATTCGTAATGGTTATTCTTGAATCCATAAAAGTAACCATTAAATAAAACAGATTTTATCAAAGTTTTTTTTTTATTATAGTTCGACAATAGCAATTTAGATAAAAAGGTATTTATTTCTTTGACACAATTTTCTGTTTGCTAAGCAGCAGAGAAATCCATTCACAAGAAATTTAAACCATTTTTCGAATCTTTTAAAAGATTTTACACAAATAAAAAAAGATCATTTGCAAGTTTCTATTTAAAAAAAGTAGATTTTTCATAATTTAAAAGTTTGAATTTCATACTCAAAGATGCACATGTCTTGCTATTTTGTAATTGTTATAAATTTTTTAAGAATGTAAATCTTTTTTTAGATTATTTTTAAGCAAATTGTTAATGACATTTTTTTTTATTAAGATTCATAAATCAAGGTTTTAATCACTTATAAACGCTAGATATAGTAATACTTATATGATGGATTTTTACAATTGTATTGTTTGGTTTAATTTGTCACTCTACGACCATTTTTTGCACACTTTGAGCTAATTAGACCGGGAACTACAGTTTAAAGTGGATTCGAACCACTAACAAACATTCATACCACCGACAGGGTTCGAACCTAAAGCCTGTGAAAGGTGCCAAAGATCAGAGGTCAGAGCACTACAAGAGATCATAACCTACCAAAGGCCAGAGTGTTAGCCAATTGGCCATCAGACAACATTGTATTGTTAAAAATCAGTTTGGAAGTTGGATGCAATTTATGTAGTTTTCCTAGAAACGAATATATTTTATTATACCGAATATTAATTATATTTTTTCCTCTTAACTTAAAATATTTTGTATACTAACCGTGTTTCATTTCTCCTTTTTCCAAAAGTTAAAAGATAAATTTATTCACAAGCGCTCACAAAACTCGAATCTTGGTCATTCATAATGAGAGAATTTGGGTACAGGAAGAAAGAAATCTGATGGAAGGTCATTAATTTTAGAAATTAGAAGATTTTATTGCGATTACAACATTGTATGTGAGGATTTCACATTGATAGCCGTGTTGTCTGGTGGGTAATTTTCTTAACATTAAAATAATAGGCTGTTATTCCTGAAAGTTTTACTATCCCTTACCCTGTCGATGAACGAGAAGCATTAAATGAAACACAAAATGCATTAAAAATAGTCTGCAAAAAAACAAATTGTATGATGTCCGATACTGCAGATAACAAATATCATAAAAATACAGTTAATACTTGATTTATTACTTATGATACACAAATTCGAGCAGTTTACATAAAAGTCCTACATAAAGTCTTGCAAAAAAGGTGTAATAAAGGTTTAAAAAAAAAACATATGGTTTACATAAAGGTTTTAAAAACATAGTTTATATAAAATTAAAAAAAAAAAAGGTTTACAGAAAGTCAACCCATCATCGCCAAGACTACTCAAAACATGAACTCATCGCTCAAACTCCGTTATAATTCCATGAAATCATCGCCCAAACTCAATTATAATTCCATGAAATCGTCGGCCAGACTACTGAAAACATAGCATTAAAGAAAAATGTTTAAAGTAAGTTTGAAATGCAGGCAGTTGCCCTTTCAGGAAGGAAATGTCCTATCATCCCTAGACTACTCAAAACATGAACTCATTGCCCAGATTCCGTTGTAATTCCGTGAAATCGTCGCCCAGACTCGGTAATAATTCCATGAAATCGTCGGCCAGACTACTGAAAACATTTCTGGAGAAAAATGTTCAAGGTAATTTTGAAATGAGGGCAGTTACCCTTTCAGGAAGGAAATGACCTATCATCCCTAGACTACTCAAAACATGAGCTCATTGCCCAGACTCCTTTGTAATTTCGTGAAATCGTCGCCCAGACTCGGTAATAATTCCATGAAATCGTCGGCCAGACTACTGAAAACATTTCTGGAGAAAAATGTTCAAGGTCATTTTGAAATGAGGGCAGTTACTTAAAAGACCTTTCAGGAAGGAAATGTCCTTCTATCATCCCCCCAGACTACTCAAAACATGAACTCATTGCTCTGACTCCATTCTAATTCAGTGAAATCGTCGCCCAGCCTCCATTATATTTCCATGAAATTATTGCCCAGACTACTGAAAACATAGAAAAATAACAGATAAATATCCATCAGTTAAAAAAAAAATATTCAGGAAAAAGTTATCATAGTTACGCAAAATTGAACTGATTATAAGTCTAATTTAAGTTTTTATATAAAAGATCTCAAACTTTAATTATAATTCTGTTCGTATTTGTGCCATTTTGATAATATTTGAGGAAAAAGTCAGGTAATTTTAAAATACCCTTTCAAGGAAATGTCCTATCACTACTACTTTTTTCTTTGTTTTATAAATTTCTGCTTTAGTAATTGAATGGTATTCGGCCAGACTACTGAAAACATTTCTGGAGAAAAATGTTCAAGGTAATTTTGAAATGTGCGCCCTTTCAGGCCAAACCTCGGCGTCCCTCTAGACTCTCAGCGAACTCATTAAACTGGTCCGATCATTTCGTGAAATCGCGAGACTCGATAATTTGTCATGAAATCGTCCGTCCCCTTCAGTATTAATTTTTAGATTCTTCAGTGCTGAAATATTTGGAGAAAAAAAGTGTTCCTGGGGCAGTTACCCTTTCAGGTATAAACTCCTATTCACTCCCTTTACGACCTTCGCAGCTGACAGGAACTTTTTCCGCCTCCTTCCGTTGTTAAGGGACAGCGAAATCTATCGGCCGAGACAATCAACACTCCTCCTTCCATGAAATCGTTGCCGAATAAAAATATTATTATAGGAACCGATATGTTGCAAGGTAGATTTTTATACCCTTTCAGGAAGGAAATGGATGTTTTAAAATGAGAAATGTATGTATAACTCATTGCCCAGATGGTAAAAAAAAAAAAAAAGGAATTTTATATTTTAAAAATTGTTATCAAGATATCCATTTCTAAGTATAAAAAAATGTTCATTATAATTTTGAAACGAAAGTTTTTAGCGCTGAACTTCAGGAAAGGAATGTCCTTTTGTTGCAGTTTGATGGAAAATGAAACACGCGCTATTTCGACTCCATTCTTTCGGAGGGAACGAATTGCCGCTCGGCCTAATATCGAAATTTTTTGGTCAAACTAGCAAAAGATAAACATCCCAGTTAACGAAAGGCCTTGATTCGTGGCTCGGTGTTAACGTGCGCCGATTAGTACGTCTGAGTTTTTAATAAAAGCTGGCGACTTTGTTGTATTATAATTTTCAAAAACGAGGCCATTTTCGATGGCATTTGTGAAAAGTCCCATTTTAAATATTCGTTAGTCTTTTTCTTCTGTTTTTATAGAATTTTCCGGATTTTTTAATGGTCTATTGATCGAGTTTTCATACGACAGGTGCCAAATGCTGGGCTAGTCCTCGCCGAAGGCACTGTCCTCCCTTCTTCAGCTGTCTCAGAGCCAAACTCAGGTCCTACCTACGGATGCTCCATCATTTGAGAAGCCGTCCCTTTTTCTATTCCATCAGTACTATTGGGATGTCCTGACAAAAGTGCTGCAGAACAATGAGGATTTGATACAGACCTTCGCAGCTGACTGGAAAAACGACTTGAAGCAGTTCGTTTATAAAGGAGATAACAAGATTTGTGTTTCGTGTTCAAACTAGAACTTGACGAACTTTTCGATTGATCGTTTTATATTGGACGTGATGTTTTAAAAGTGAGCGTTAATGAGCAAAAAAAAAAAAAAGTATGGAATTTTATATTTTAAAAAAATTGTTATCAAGATATCCGTGGCCTAAGTATAAAACAAATATCATTATGTTAAAGTTTTTGTCATACAGTTTGGAGTCAATGTTTTCAGAAATGCTGAAATGTCGGTGAAAATTTTCAAAAGATTTACGTGCTAACTAAGGCCCGATTCGTGAGACTATAACGGTGTTAACTATCGCAAGACTAGTAACTACAACTATCATTTTTGAAAATGAATGGCGACTTTGTTCAGATACTGTTTAAAAAAATTCAAAATTAATTAATTAATTTTCATTAAAATCATAGCATCTTTTCTTTTGTTAGGTTTCGGAATTTGGAAGCTTCGGATTTTTATATATAAAAATGTAATTCATTACTTAAATTCAGCAAAAAAGATATAAATACTCTAAGAGATTGATTACGCATTTCTTTTTAAATCTGTTTTCTTTTTTCAAAAAAAAAACAGATTAAAAAAGAAACACAAGTTGCAAACGTAGACATTTATTCATCTTTTTTTATTTTTAACTAAGTAAGAATTCGTCATAAAAAATGCATTCATTAAGTTTCAATGAAATAGATTTCGTTTACGTTGAAAACTTAGTATTTTTATTTATACGTTCAAAAAAAAAACGTGCAACAGTTTTCATTTGTATTCTGCGAATAAATAATGTGATTGACAAAGTTTTTCCATACTTTTTAAAAATATTCGAATTTGTTAAAGAATAATTTTATATGTTGTGAATGTCTGTTATATGAATAATTTTTAATTCATTCCCTTTTCATTTTACATCCATTTTTATGAAAAATTATATAATGAATACATCTTAATATGTCTCATTTCATAATTTAATTTAATATTTGATTATAAATTAATTTCCTCGCGTCAGAATGGAAATCTCAGACCAATAAAATTCCGAAAAAACAGTAAATTCTTATAAAGACGCTATAAATCTATGTTGATTGATTTATAGCGTATCCCATATAATGATAATAACAATAAAGTTTTATGGGTTTTTCAAACGTTAGAGTTAATAAAACATAACAAAATACACAAAATTAAAGTTAAAAATAAATAAAATTTGTAATTCTAGATTGAAAATAATTTAAACAATTAATTATTATTAAAATATAGTAAATTCAGCGTTATTCAAGGTCCCCCCGCCCCATTGAATGGTGGGGTGGATAGCGTGGCGAGTTTCCAAATTAGAGGAGCTGACTTAAAACCCGACAAGTATAGTTTAACCGAAAGCTTTCTTGTCTATGGCAGGGTTGGGCACGATACATCAATTCATACATTCAATACATACATTCATACATCAATACATTCCATCAATTGGACTTGATGAGGATGCAAATTCTTGAAAAGCCCTCCCTGCAGGTGTTCGTTTTAAAATGTGAATACTGTGCCGGTGAGAAACTTTAGTGATGTTGAATTTGCTACGTATTGCCACTCTAGTAGGGGTATGTAGTAAAGATTATTAGATTTATGTCATAGTGGGCGGCATTCAAAAAAACAACATAATAATTAGTAATTTGATATAAAAATTATTTTTTCACTAACTTGTTGTTGTCTTCAATCTACATTATCTTGCACTCCGTTGACTGTAAAAAAAATTTTATATTTTATATTTAAAAAAAAATCAACGAAAACTGCTCAGCGATAGTATTTTTAACTTCAAAGTAGGACAAACTTTTAAACTAAACGACCCACAATTTCTTATGAAGGAATTATTTCTTCTTAATCTAAACATTGCTGCCTTTATAGTAAAATTTCAAACTGCTGTTCCCTTGCCTGCAGATGCGTGAAAAAGAAAATAAGCAATTGGCAAGTCAAAATGGCTATAGCTGGCCTCTTTAAAGAGCCCTTTTACTGAGACCGTGCTACTACAATATCTTGGAAAAACCAATGTTTACGTTTTATGAGATTTTTATGCCCTTTTTATGAGCTATCTGTTTATTTATATTCTTCGAACTGACAACAGTTTACAACATAGATACATTTGAAGATTCTCGACCCAAGAGGATATTTTTGTCTTACATTACCCCTATGTAAGGAAGTTTCGACTTCATCATTCATATACTTTAATTATAACATCAATTTTATTAGTGATTTGAATTATATTAATAATTTATCACATGAAACATATTGTACCTTTTAAATAGCAAATATCCAATAAATCAGTATTCACTTTATGCCAGATGTTGTTCCCGACTCGTGGCTCTTTGAAAACGCGCAGGAGAGTTCGGGTTTGAATCCGTAGAAGTCGTAATCGCAGTCACTGCTTTCAGAAGTAAGGAGACTCGATAGTGATTTTGACATTGTATGCAAAGCATTTCGCATTGATAATTAAAGCTGCTATGCAGGAGTCCAACCCATACTCACGCAAATGAGGGGTAGTTATTCTTAAATGTCCTCTCGGAAGGAAATTTTCTCATCCTTCGTTCATTCGTGACATATATCAGTGGAACACGAGGATCACCGATATTCAAAAAAATACATAGAAATTTAGTAACTCCATGATAAAACTGATATTCAAAGGGAAAATTCGACAATTCTTATTATTAGGATTTGAAGACCACTGATTCCAGCTTGAGAACCACTGATCCAGAAGAAACGCCATCAGATGGAACATTTATACAATAATTAATCTTTCTTGTTAGTTAAACAAGGGGTCTAAAAAATAATTTTAAATGAAACGAGTTATTTGTTTGATGAAAATGAACTGTTTTATATTCGAAATTGTTTATATTGCTGGTTTGTGACGCCGTCGCCAAAACAAAAACTCTGATGTTGGCGAAATTTGTGTTCGGTAACGAAAAAGTACCAAAACGTACACCAGAAATAACAGAATATTGTAAATAATTAACGCATAAAATTAATTACTCGGTGACACAGGTTTCGTGTTCGAGTATCCACTTTAAACAGTAAATCCTTGTCTAATATATCTGTAGGGCATAGGACTGACAACACTAGCCCGTAAAATAGAAAACATCTCAGAAGACCATGGTCCAACCTGGACTGTATTGCCAGTGAGTTATTAATTAAGACTAAAATATGTGTATATTTTATTCTTTTTTAAAAGCATTGAAATTTTTAATTTATTTAGCAAAGTAATAATTTTGTCAAGTAATTAAAAATCATTTAGTTCCTTTAAAGTTGCTGCATATTGGTAAAAATAATTGAACTAATATATACAATTATTTGATTAAACTTTTATATTTAAATTCTTTCATGTTTTATTAGAATTGTATACCAGCATGTTTCCAAATATAAGCCGCAAGTGCGTTTGTCCTTCAAAAAATTTACACCAAGTTCAAACTTCGCATATAAGCCGAAATGAAAAAAAAAAAATTCCTATAAAGTTCCAAAATTAAAATACTGAAGTGATTTTCTTTTTCCATTATTATTTTTTATGGTATTCTATTTATTCCTGGTGTGCGTTTTGATACTTTTCCGTTAGCCGGGAGGAAATTTCGCCAACATCAGATTTTCGTTACGGCTACAACGTAAAAGCCAGCAATATAAACAATTTCGAAAATAAAACAGCTCATTTTCATTAAACAAATAATTCATTTCATTTAAAATTATTTTACACATAAACTTAAGAAAGATAAAAGAGAAATTATGTACTATGTTTTGCGATATTGGTCGATTTATTATCTGCTAACGGAAAAGTACCTACGTTTTTGTAGGACGCGTATATAACGTTACGTTTACCTACGTTTATAAATACGTAATATCCATAAAATAAGTATACATAATATATAAACGCCTACGTAATATCTACGTTATTTACATAATGCGTTTTTGTTGGATCCGTATATAAGCCGAACTCTTTAATTCAGCTTTAGAAAAAAATTCTACAAATTTTGGCTATGGAAATACATGGAATATATTTTGAATTTATATGACAAATAATGTTTTTTGGTACAATATAATTCGACAACTTTTATTTATTTTAATTCTTTTGTTGCTTTGCACTTTTCTATCTAATAATTTATAGATATTTGTAAACTTCATCCTATTTGTAGTTAAATAAACAGCATTATATATGATGTTGAGAAAAGTAATGGTAAAAGAAACCGTATAAGTTTTCTACTAATATGCTATAAAAAAACATTTTTATATTAAACATTTATTAATCAATAATTCATGATTAATAAATATTTAATATTTATTTTTGAAATGTTTATAATCTGTATATCCAAAAATGGATGTATCACTCACTATACAGTATATTCTAGTACAACTTAAAAAACATGACACTTAGTTCTGTTTTCCCCATCTTAATTGCATATTTCATTCCAAAATTACAAAAAAAAATTATTTTTAATTAAATAAAAACTTTGTTTTTTAGTGCCATCATAATGTCGTTTTGACTGTCACTATTAGTTAAGCTATTGTAAACAAAACGAAGTAGAAATTTTACAGTATTAGTGCTCAATTTATTTTTTATTGGTATACAATTTATTTTGCAATTTTGTAAACAGGCAACACCGAGTCTCGGCTTTAATTAAAGGTCAACATCAATTGCTCTTTATTTATTTCTACAAAATTTTTAATTTTAATAATTAGATATATATCTCTTTTAATGTAAAATCAGATCTTTTTAGATTTCTTTTGTACGAAACGACTGCTTTCTATTTCATATCTTCCAACCCAAACTCTGTTTTGAAGAAACTTCAGTGATAATTTAAAAGCAATAGTCGAATAATGCATCCGTATTTTAGATTATAGAGCTGTCCCCCTCTCAGGAAAGTTTTTCCCGAAGATAGAAGTTACAGCGGAATGAAGTCAATATTCCCTTTATCGGAATTTTTAACTGTAACCACTCTTTGTAAATGGATGAGAAGCGCCACATTTATTTTCATCGAGGTCAAAGATCGGGGCGTGATGAATGACTTTTTTCCTCCTCTGACTGTGATTTCTATAATGACTGAGTATAATCTACTTTAAAGCTTTTTATTCTAAGATGGCAAAACTATTTAATTATAAGCTCTTTCTTTAACTACAGGCACATAAAATTAGCATGTTTTAATCTTTGAAAATTTCGAAAATATCTAACTCAAACTGTTGAATGTAATGCTTTGATTTAAATGAGAAAATGTAAAAGCTTTTTTTTTTTCAATTCCTTCTATTAGTTCACACTCTCCCTATATATATCTTGTTCAAATTTTCAATCGCTCATAAAATACTTTGTATTCATCCACTCAAGTTCAAATACATTTTTTTTAACTTGTAGTGTATGACACTGGATGATAATACATTTTTTTCAAATATTAATTCAGTAATTAAATTTAATTAATTAACTTTTTTTTTTTTAGATTTAAGTTGCATATGTCTACCAATAGATGGCGCCAGATAAACTTAAAAAATGAATGAAAATTATTTATAAAGGACTTTCTGCAATACAGTGAAAGAAAAGTAGGGAGTGACTTAAAAAGTTTTTTTCTTATATTACTTGTTTTGCACTTCAGAATAATAATACCATGCATTTTATAAGTTGTAGTGTAACGGAATAAAAATGTTTATCTTCGGAAAATGTAAAAACCTTTTTTCGCCCCAAAGCCTGTGTACATTCGACATTTTCCAAGTAGAATAAATTGATGATGTTACTCATTTCGAATAATATACTGTTGCCAAATATTTTTTTTATTTGGCAACAGCAAATTATATTTTTTTATCGATCCGTTATCGTACGGATGTACAGTTTGGGGTGGCCCGGACAGCATATATGCACTAAATTAAAATTCACTTAGCACAGGAAAAAAAAAAAAAAACTTTCAAAAATTATGTAATATTTACATTTTTATGTAAATAATAAAAATAAGTAATATGAAGGTGTGGTAAACCTTTTTATTTAATAAGTGTTTAAGTATTTGGTTCAATTTCTATGAATCAATTGTCAATGTGATCAATCAAATAGTTTTTATTTATCGATTTTTTTTTTTTTTATTTTTTATAATCACAAATAAGTGTTGACCCAAACAGGTCTGCGCATTTAATATGTTATTTAACAAAACTGTTTTGTTCAAAATGAAACATGTTTTTAATTACAAAAATATCAGAAATAAAAACATCACTTAAATTTGGAAAATGCAAAAGATGCATTTTCCAATATGTAGCAAAAATAAACATTTTAATCAATGTTTAATATTTAAATGCTATTTCCTAATTAAACTAAAGTTGGATTATTCTTATTAATCTAAAATTGGTTTGTAGACTTAACTGCGTTTTTACTATTTCATCCAAATCTGAAAATCTTTTAAAAAAATCTACCAATTATAATTTGAAATAAAATGGATATAATGAGGCTTCGGAGAGTCGTAACCTTTTACATTTTTAGAAGATTCATTGCGTCGATATCGTTCTAAAATATATGAATACCCTCCGTATTGAAAATTTTATGCTTTAAGTTTTAAACTGATTGAAAAACAAAGGTTTGAATAATATCTTTTGGAAAGTTTTTTTTATCATCAAAATAAAACTTATTATGTGATTATGAAAGGAAAATACTTTATTTTTTATACAAAAATGCAAAAGGCAAAACACTGCTCATCAACCGTTTAAAACGCGGAAATTATTTTAATTACATTATCACTGCTTTTTCTTAAATGATAATAAAGTTAATTTAAATAATTTTGAAAAGATTTATTTATCTATTGTTTTTGAATTTATAAACACTAAAAGAAATTATTTAACTTGCTTTATTATAAGGATAGCGCTCTTTATTTTTATAGCTGTCAACATTACGCAATAACGTTTTATATTTTAAATACCATAAAATAAATAAAAATTCGCAAATTAATGTTGTTCTTAACAACCTTCCTTACTTTAAAGTTTTCAATAAAAATTTTAAAAAATGCTACAAAAAGGAAGAAAAATAGTTGTTCATCTAAAGTTATAAATTATTTGCTTGTGAGTATACCGTACACTTTAAAAATACGGTATTTTTATCTCCTAGCGCGCATGCTCATAGGAAACATTATTACAGATACGCTTGCGCAATTTCCTATGAGCATGCTCGCTAGGGAGAAAAAAATACTCGTATTTTTAAAGTACGTATGCTAAAACTCTCTATTAACTAATCTTCTTCCACCGCAGAAAATGACGAAGAAGGAAAAAAAACATTCAGATCTTATGTGTGTATAACTTATGTATATGTTTTCTCAATACCGTGTTAAACAGGTATTATTATTGAATGGAAAAAAATCACAGTTAAGATTAATTAGTAATAAGAAGTATTGTTTATTTAACTAACTTCAGTTTTAAACAATTTTAGATAACAATCTAACTAACTTCGGTACTAGAATCCATGTTGGATCATGGCCATCTGCCTATAGATAACAATCTAATTAACTAAGCCCCACACCTTGCACTACAGTCTATGTTGGACTATATGGTCATCTGTCATTAAATAACAATCTAACTAACTCTCAGGCACTACAGTCCATGTTGGACCATGGCCGTCTACCTACTGGCAGATTCAGAAACAAGAAATGTTTTCCTTTTACCGGGTACGATTGTCAGCCCTATTTTCTACAGTCATATTAGACCGGGATAGTTAGTTTAAAATGTATTCCGAACCATTGTAAGCATCCATGACACCTCCGGAACTCGAATCCGTTACATGTGCATCGAGCGCGTTAGTCACTCGGCCATCAGTCCCCTTAGATAACAATCTCATTAAATTATTTATCTCCATATGAAGCAAGACATTTTGGGAAGCTATGACAAAAGAAAAGAATATCATTTTCCGAATTGAAAGTTAAGAAAGATTAAGGTTGACTAACATTAATTTAAAACTAATATCAGTTTTTAAATTAATCTTATGTATTAATTGCATTAAATTATTCACATTATTTACATTAAAATAAGTTTCCTTATGATTATTAAATTGTAAAGCAAGAATACTTAAAGTAGTAGCACACAGCTTAAAAATCATTATTCTGAAAGGAGAACAAATCAAAATAACTTAGACGAAACAAACTTAGAAGATTTATCACAGTTTGAACTTAGAATAACTATAACACACAAACGTTCCTTATTAGCCAGATCTGTTCTTTCATGATGTTAGAATCATCCTAACGCAAACATAAGCGAGATCTGTTTGTCAAGAGATTTCACACCGTTAACTGATGGCGAGAGCCCATGGAAAAAACACGGGGATTCAAAAGCAGAGAGAACCTGGCGTCAACTCTCCGGGTCGGAAGGTAATTAATTTCTCACCTGTGTATCCACACATTAATCCCGGAGAGGGAAGAGGATCTAAAATTAAGATCTTCCAAATGGCTCCAAATATATCTTTCGGCTGATGGCTTTTATGCTTAATTTGATGTATTAAGATTGTTCTTTTACCTGAAGACCACACGTGAACGTGAAGGGACTGTCTTTTCTCACCCTGGCTATCAACAGAGCGTCGTTGTTTGTTGTTGTTGGTCCTGGCAAGTAAGTAATTGCCTCGAAAATCTTTCCGGTAACTGGTGACCTTTCACCAATTGCCAGTTGGTCATAGGAAAACTTATTTACGGTAGCCGAACACGCATGCATCATTCCGGTTGACTTCTGTGTTTCTTTGTTCTTTTGGGCTATTTTTTTAGCTTTTTGGTTTTGGGAAGCTACATAGTTGGTAATTTGTCACCCTCATTCTTTCTCTTCCATTCGTGCAGATGAAACTGTCACGTGCAGATCTAGATTAATCACTTGAATAAGGTTTAAATTATCTTGAACTATCAATTTAAAACAAAAAAATAGACAACAGAGAGTTATAGCATATCGTTAAAACAGGGATTCTAAGTATCCCGTTGAACTGTTTGCTTTTAGTGTGTGTAATCAATTAATTAAATTAATTTACAGTGAGTTAAATATTCATAGCAATGTAGCTAGTATCAGGTTTTCGGCTCTCAGAATTGTAATCTTTCCACGAATTTATAATTATGTGTCAAATAATATATGTTTTTAATTGCATGTGTGTTGTGTGGTGTTTGTGCGCCTGTCAATAAAGCTGCGAGTTCTCCAACTCAAATATCCCAACTATCCCAACTCAAATAAAATCCAAACCCAGTTGCAATCTGGTTACCCAACCTGCACAATACAAGAATAAAATAAAATATAAAAATATTGTACTGAGTATGGATTGTAGCTACATTTTTATAGTTAAGGATTTCCCTTTTACAGAGCTAAATATGTAAGTACATTTATTATTCTCTTCAATTTATTCCTAAATACGAACTATAGTTAAATTAAAATTTTCAGGTTTACTAAAGAACTAGAATTTCGTTTTTACGTGATATTGCAGTTCATTTTGAGATGGACATTTTTTTTAATCATGCTATTTTGAACCGCGTTATAGAGAGACGTATTGTACTTTTAAAAGTCAAAATTGTTTCGGTTACAGTATGGTTCATATTATTTACAATAGAAATGCGTACCCTCACCGTAAAAGGTATAACCATTATATCTTTATTAATATAATACACCTAATATGATGCAATGTAATAAGCAAAATTTTCAACACTTTATTAAAAATTATTAATTGTGTTATAAAATTTCTGTTGGCTATTAAAAATTCTCTTTCTAATATTATAAAATAATGTGTTGTACATTAAAAAGAAGCACAACATTGTATTCATACGCATGAATTAATTAACAAAAAGTCCTTTTCCTTGATTTTTGACACTAAAAATCAATTTTCCGACCAAGTGTAGGAATGGCATTGTTTATGCTCGGAGCTTAACAAAGTGAATGACAAAACCTCTTGTAAACACTTTTATCCAATGACAGAGACACGCATTCCACCCTTCCCCAGCGGCAACAATTACTTTAAATGAGGGGCTTCGTAAAATCTCCGATATTCTACAACTCAATTCCTTATCACGATTAGGCGAATGCAAACCGCCCATCGCAGCGGTAATCAACCGCCCCGCCAAGGAAAAGCTTGATTTAAGGTCAATCGTCTATTCAGGGCTGCGTATCGGGGTGCAGGAAGAGGGCCATTTGCCGGATTTTATGTCCGACAGCCGGACGATTAGAGTGTCCATAAAGGTCCGGCGCAAAGTGTGGCTGCGATGACAAGCTGCCCTCGTAAAGTTCCGCCGGAGATGTCTGTGACGGACACTTACGGGTGATCGGTAGTGCTTTTTCTGCGGCACTACACGGTCGGGTTTTATTTTTGATGGACCTGTTTGAAAGAGAATGAAGAACAACTTGGGATATGGCGTTTTGTTGTTTTGAAAGTTTCTTGTTAGAGGAATTTATGTATATATATAAGATATGTACACAGAAAGATTTTCAGTTTTAAAAGTTTGTCTCATTTGAGCAAAAAATTAATTAAAATTTTTGTAATTATTGTAATGTTAAAAATTTTTTAAAATGATGGTTTTCGGGTTATTTTATTTTTCTTAATTCATATATTATAAAGTTGGGGCCTTGATGGCCGAATGGCTAGCTCTCTGGCGTTCGGTACCACAGGTATCGGGTTCAAACCCGGCTTTGCCCATGGGTGTTTGTAGTGGTTCGGAATCCACTTTAAGCCGTAGGTCCCGGTCCCTAATAAGGATCGTAGAGCGCTGCGGGGGCACATTGTTACTCCGCGTCCGTGGCTTACCATCAAGTTACACGCGCCCCCGGGTAATGCAAAGTGAGTAAACGTCTGTGCAGCCCTTATAGGCATCCAAAGACGTCCATGTCTGTTTGCCAGCTGCATTGGGAAAAAAAAAAACATTATGAAGTTTATTCTATGGAATGGACCCATATGGAAAAGGAGAACATTTGTATTTTATTTTAATGGACCTCTCTGAAAGAGGATCATGGAGCAATTATTTTGAACATTCTTTTTATTTTTTACAAAGCATTTATTTGAAGTTTTTTTTTTTTTTTAGCTTTTTTAGATTCAAGATTTGGGCCTGATGACCGAGTGACTGGCACTCTGGTGCTCGTTACCACCAGTTTCGAATTTTAGTCCCAGCAGAGCCATAGCTGTTTGTAGTGGTTCGGAATCACTTTAAACCGGAATCAGTTAGGAATCACCATTGAAGGAAAAAGAAGATTTAAAAATATTTTAGTTGAATAAAAAAACTGAATTTAAAATATCTTAAAATAAAAAATAAATTAATAATTAAAAAAATAAAAACTGATAATATCTTATTTTTAATAATTAAAAAAATTAAAAAATATCTTATTTTTATGTTGATAAATATTAAAAAATTGACAGACCATAAAAAATTAAAATGGTCATTTTTAAAAATGTAATTACTGTTATGTGACCCAATTTGATCGAAGTTTCATTTCTTTCTGTATCTGCATTTAATCCACTGTTAATAATTTATAACTTATGCATATGACGACGAATTTTCTAAACAGTAACTTTCTAATCTAATCACTGAAAGAAAAGAGCAAGAAGAATTTAAAAAATTTAAATTGAAAACTGATAAAAAGGAAAAAGAGATGATATGAATTAGAAAAATAAAAATTACAGACAAGTGCAAACAATGCCCCTGATAATTCTGTATCTGATTTGTTGACACATTTACCAAAATTAAATTTAAAAAATTAACCTCTATCTTTAATCCAAAAACAGACGTTATGAGTTTGTTTTAAAATGTGTTTCTTTTTTAAAGTACCAGGAACGTAGATGGATAGTTTTCTCATTGGCTTTCTCCCAAGAGATGTTGCTAAATTAATAGTTCAAGAACAGGAAGATCAAGCTCAAAATTATGAGCACATTAAACATTCTATTAAAACATTTTCAAATTAGTGCAGAAAATTCCATCGACTCTTTACACAACATTACATAAATCTAATCAATATTTGGTGAGACTACTATCTCGATCTATGAAACTTTTTTGACGGATTTGGGTTTCAGGGATAAAATGTTACAAAGTTTAATAATTGAAAGACTTGATAATTGTTGATTAGATTGAAAAGAGCTGCTACTGATTGTAAGTGGCAGATCTTTGATTACTGATGAGAATGTATTATCTGATAAATTAGATGCTTCTGAAGAATTAAGATGTGTGAAACCAAGAAATGCAATCCCAGAGGCTAAAAAGAAAAGTTCTAAAATTTAGATAGCGTGAAGAACTTAGAGATAATAATTCGTTTCCAAATATTTTCCATCCCCAAAACAAAATTCAACCCGTGAAGCATCCTCAAGAAACTTGTTATAGATGTGAAAAAATAGAAGTAATCAAGCCAACTTCCTTCTCCACTTCAAAAGTGTATAGAAAAGACTTTAGAATGGTCCAACTTGGTACATGTTGCATTTTTCAATTTCGAACAACTCTTTTAAGAACAAAGAATTAATAGAATTAATGGTGTGTACTGATATTGGAGACAGTCACACCATCATCGGTGAAATATTATACTTTCGTCTAAAAGAAAAGGAGTAAAAATTTGAGTAGAAAATTTGAACAGAAAAAGAAACAGAAGTAGAAAAAATTCAAATATCGAAATTGAAGATTTAATATTGTATATTTTATTGAATAATTAATTTATTTTATTGTATATTTTATTAAAGATTTTTATTGAATATTTAATTTATTTTATTGTATATTTTATTAAAGATTTTTTTTATTGATTATTTAAATCTAACTAAATGGTTTACTTTTCCAAGACCAAAAAATAATAGAACTCTTTTAGAAACTGACTTTATGTGCAAATCTAGAATTACTTTAGATATCGCAAACAACTGATATTTCACTAATAATTTTAGGCAAGGATTTTCATTCGCTAAAGATTCCTTCGAAACTTTAGAAGTACTCAAAACGAATGCTGATGTAAAGTCACGAGATGATGAAGGTAAACATCTTCCTAAATAATAGACTTCACAACTTAGTTCTTTGCTAGAAAGATTTTCGAGTGTTTTACGACGAGGGGAAGAAGCAATTCAAATATTCAACCCTACATTAATTACAAGAAACAATCCTTTTCTAGTTAATGTTGCAGCCGATATGTTATCCCTATCTTTTATGAGCACTTAAAAAGTTGTGCCAAATCCATAGATATGCCATCAAGAAAATCCATAGATATGCCATCATAAATTATATTGAAAGTATGAAAAAAAAAAAGATGAAAGTTTTTCTAACTATGCCGAAAGAGTTTATCTAATAAATCAAGGTGTTTTATATTGGTATTCTGTTGATACCGAATCAAAAGAAACTCAACTACTTGAGCCAGTACAAAAAGAAGAAAAAGTTCTCAAAGCGCACCATGATGCCTAAGAGCACTATGAAATTGATGGAACATACAATAGCTTAGCAAAGAGATACTTTTTGATATGCGAAGATTAATTAACGAATGCATTAGGAATTGTACAGAATGTTGTCACTACAAACCTAGAAATCAGAAACTATCTGGACTCTTGCAAACACCAATATACTCCCCAACGATTTGAAATCATTGCGATTTCATTTTTGAACTTTAACTTGAAGTTGAAAGATTGGAAAAGATAAATGGAATGGAAAGTTACCAACAATTCAATTTGAATTTAAACACTTCTAAGTGTGATTTAACAGTATAAACGGCAGATTATCTGCAGTTTGATAAAAGGATGCTCACTGTCGATGTTCGTTGTGTCACGTGATTTTTGAAGTGTAGTTGATGATGAAGGAAATAACACTTTTCTAGAGAAATTTGCCACTTTCATGAAACAAATAAAAAAATATTGTAGAAAAAAGCAAGGGTAAATTAATTCTGCTAATAAAACTGGTAAATCCTCTCAACTTAAAACTGGTGATTCGGTTTGCATCAGTTAGTCAGACTATAAGAAAAAATCTCAAAACTCATGTCCGCAGTGATGGAACATATATTTTTGTGTCACAACAATCCCTACATCAGAGGTAGCCTACCCCGCGGCCCGTCTTGAACTTTTTTCCCGCTCGTGAGATTTATCACATGCACTTTTACAAAATATATATTTATTTTTATAATGGCCAAAGTAATGAAAACCAATATATTAAAAATACATTATTTGTGCATCCATATATTCAAAAGTACCTGTCGAAATTATGAGAAAATTAACTTCGATTTTTAAAATATATAACATCAAATATGCAAGAAATAAGAAAACTTACAGCTGCTTTTTGAAAGCTGATTCAGTAATTTAGTTGGACAAATACAACAAAATTCTTGAAATATATTCATTCATGTTGAAATCAAGTCGGCCTCAAGAATATCTCCAAATGGGAAGTGGTTGACTTATAATGCAATATTGAATTAAAACACAGTTTAAGCATCGTAATCAAATAGATTTTTACAACACTTAATGGCGTCTCAAAGAAGCTTCCAATTTGAGAAATCTGGCGCAAAAAGTTATTCGCGCTTTGGGTTCCAACTTGCAACTGCGAATCCCTTTTTTTACAAATGAAATTGAAACACAAAATATTCTTAAACCAAACCAAAACATTCTTAAACATAACGGAAGCTAACCTGCAATACCCATTACGATGTGCAAATGCAAAAATTGAATCGATTTGCAAAAGCTGAGTAATAAGTGCAGAAACAAATATTGCAATAGTAAAATAAAAAATTTTAAATGATTTCATTTATATTTATATATTTTTATATCTCATTTTAGTGTTAGATATTTCTTTACAATGTGCGTTTAGTATCATTAGTATTATATTATTTATGTTTACATATAAGAATAAAAGTAAACACAAGAATAATAACTCATTACATGTTTCAATTTTTCACTCCAAAAAAATGTCTGAAGTGGATCTAAATCTAATATGACGATATATAATAGCAATACGTAATGAC
>BPLR01009973.1:0-27563 GCA_021605095.1 Caerostris extrusa
ACTTACTGTACTACAATTAAAAAAGAAAAACAGAAGAAACCAAAAGAGCAATTTATAATTGATACAAAAAGCTATTAGAGTATTATAATTTATTTAATGGTGAAGTTCAGATTATACATACTGTAACTAATTAATCTTACAATATTTTAAGATTAAAAGGAGAAGTTCTAAGGAAGTTTTAAGTAGAGGTAGGGAATCGAAGTTCGGAGTCGGTATAAGAATCCGATTCCCGATTTTTGTTTTTTAAAAAATAATATTTATTTTTTTCGAAAATTCTAAGAATCAATGTTAAAAATTAAGTTAAATAAAGCTTTTAAGTTAAACAAAAGTTGAGCAAAACTTTTTGTGAAAATTATTTTTTTCTATATAAGAAACATTTGAGTTAACTTTATATTATATTTCATACATAGATAAATATAAAATAAAAATAACATATTTAATAAAAAATATAAAATAAAATATTTTTTGGGCATATTTTTTGTCATTTTATATGCATTGGGTCATGTAATTTTATTAAAAGTAAAGGCATCATAAAATGTAGCATATTGAATCATTTGTATATTTAATAATCTTTTTTTTTTTGTAATTAACAATTTTTTATATGAAAAAAAGCAGAAAGGAAAGGAATTTTAAGTTAAACATTAAATTACTCTATAAATCTATTTGCTATTTAAAATGCCACCGATTAAATCAAAATGTATGCTTAAAAAAGTTGTTGTGGATGTAAAATCTTGCATTGACTTACTGAAAAGTTATGTAACAAAGTGTCCGTTGTTATGTAGAAAAGGAAATACTTTATCGCTTTATACATATTTTGATAGTTTTATTTTTATTCAGTCGCTATAAGATGAAGTTAATTGACGTGTTTCCTTGATAAGACATTATGCGCTTCGTATTAAACTTTTTTATATGGATCAGGGTAGTCAGCCTTGCAGAAATGCTTTGAATAAAAATTAACTAGTTCCTTAATCAATATTCTTGTCCCTAAATCAGTAAAAACGGAATAACTAATCTTGATAACCTTAACCTTTATGTCACGGTGAAGCTCCAGTTATTAATTTTAAATGAAATTAAATGATTAATTCTTCAATAATTCCTCCCTCCCCATACAACACTTGTTTTAATAATTTAAGATATTAGATATCACAGTGGTTTTGAATAAAAATAAATTCAGTACTTATGAAAAATATGTAATCTGATAGTAAATTTCCTAAAATATTTACATTCATTATTATCAAGGGTGTTAATCAAAGAGATCTAGAGAATTCGTCTATTTTCAATTGCTATGAATATTTATTATTTAAATTAAATAAAAAAATTTAAAAAAAAAAAAAAAATAATAATTATAGATTAATAATATCTATTTTTTATTTGTGTCAATGTGTTAATTACTGATAATCAATCATTGATCACTAACATACAAGGATTTCATTTTAAGAGGAGATAATTCAGTAGTTTTTTATTGTTTTGGTAGCTGCAGATTTTTTATTTTATTTAATTTTTTATTTATGTTAATATGTTAATTATTGATAATCAGTCATTGATCACTAACACACAATGATTTCATTTTAAGGGAGATAATTCAGAAGTCTTTTATTGTTTATATATCTGCAGATGTTTTTCATTTACAAGAAAAGTGTGATGAAATAAAACGAATTTAAAAAAAGAACATGTAAATTGGCTACAACAATTTTTGTTCGGAAAGAAACCAATTATATCTACAAAAAGTTAATTAAAAGAAAAAAAAAGCAATTTTATTCAGTGTTTCAACATTTGTAATCAATTTAATTATTGGTATTGAATTAATAACATTGCAACTAAGGTTTTTTTTTTGAATGTATATATCCGTTTGATATATATTGCACGAAGACCCTTCATATATCACACAATACGAAACGTAAAAAAATATGTGATCAAAATATTACCGATTTAATTATAATAAGTATCACTGAAGTCTATTGAAAATACTGTTAAGATTTATTCTACTGTGTTAAAAATTTCGATAATTTTATGGAGAAAATGTTAAAAAAATTTTTTATAAGTAATTCAAGTTTTTTGTTTTTAATATCATCACGAAATTTTAATCAAAGGAATACTCAACAATTTTTTTTTTAAAAACCTAAGTATTTTTATTTTTAAGGAGTACTCTATTATTATTAAATCTCTTCTGCAATTAAAGCAAAGATATCAAGGAATACAAATATATCTATCCAGTTTAATAAGATATATTGCTGAAAACAAACTTAATATCTGAAAAATATATAAATATATAAATTCTTATTGAAGATTATAGAAATTAATTTTGGTAATTTAGACATAGAGAGGGAACCAATTTTTTTAAAATGCATAAGATTTACTAAACATATAATTCAGATCACACAAAGATTATTAATCAATATTGGAGTTGTTGACAGCTTTCTGTTACTTTGCAACAGTATACGGAATCAATAATAGTGCTGATACGACACTTTTCATTAAATATTCAAATAGTATAGCCTTACGTGACTTAATTCCGTGTTTCTCTATCTTGATAATCAATGATGATGGGGTTCAACGATCTAGTTTGTCATTAGAAGATTGATCCATTGTTGAACATGCTATTAACTGCCGAGGGGAAATATTGATACGTGACTTTAAATTATGCATAATTTAAGGATTTCTTTCGACGGTGACAGTACTATGAATCAGTTTTTCAAAATTAATAACAATAATAGTACTACTACTAATAATAAACTATTGCAATATGTAGTAGAAAATGTAGTTCATTTTACAAGTAGATTTAAATATATTGATCGTCTTTGAAATCTAGTATGTATGTAAAAGTTATAGAATTATGTTATTTCGACGAGGTACTTTTGAAGCTGTGTGACAGGTTTTTTTCAGTTATTTACGAGCCAATGAAGTTAGACGTTTTCAAATAATTATTTGGAGTTACTCTTTGTCTATACTCATTATTGCTTTATTAGTAAAACTAATCAAATTGTAACTGGCAGAAAACATAAGTTGATTACAAATCATGATTGAGAATATTTTTTTTTTTTTGAAGGAACAATTTTAAAATGATAACTTATTATTTAAAATTAACCAAAAGTGTTTTATATCAAATAGTTTGTAAAACTTTTGTACGTAGAAATCATTTTTTTTAAGAAGTGGTAAAATAATCCCTCTCAAAAAAAAAAAAAAAAAAAAAGAATGAAAGGCGTATAACTAAAATTATTGTGAAAGTATATCTTTTGATAGTTTCTGTAACACTCATAGATATAACCAGAAACTACATCAAATATATTTATATTAAATAACCAATGGTATTCAACCATAAAAAAGCGTATGTATAAATCTTTTAAAGAGAATCACATTAATAATTTATGAAATAACGTTTATGAACATTTATCAAAATCTGAACGTAATTTTAATAAAATAAGCCCTCAAATACTGATACAAATAATTACATACAATGAAAAAAATGTGTACGTATATTTATTATATACAAAGAAAATATAAATAAATGTTACATTTTTGTGTTTCACTTTTATCTAATACGACCTTAAAAAGGACGTATGTTAAAAGTAAGAAAAAAATTGAAATAAAATATTAATTTTAAAAATTAAAGACACCAAAATTTAAAATAGGATATCATTTTTAATTCGTATTTATACGTTTATACTAATATAACAGTATTGATATCGGTGTTATTTTTGTATACTGACGGGAATGTAAACAAATAAAGTAAGCGAATAAATATGTAAAATTTGTTGTTTTAGGTGATATCAAATTGACTGAAACAAAGTAAGCAATAATATTAAGAAATAAATCTTAAAGTTAAAATCACAATGTTAATTGAATATTTAAACTTTTAAAAATATTATTTTTATATGCTACTGTAGTTTTCTTGTGTGGCTTTCTAAGAAAAGACTAAAATATTTTCCATATTTATTAAGAGAAATGGAATGAGGGAGGTCAATTCTATTTCTGGATATGTTGTTTTATCTGACATTCCGTTGTCTTTATTGAGAAATTTGTAACACCTGAAACAATCTTTAAGGAGAGATAATTTGATCTCTAGATAAAAATTTTTTTTTTCGTTTTTCCTCCCATAAAACCTATGTGTACTTAATGAGAAACTTTTTAGAAGAGATGGGATGAAAAATTACGAAAAGTTTTCGTTGCAGCCATGAGTGATTGATACTTATTTTTCATTAGAGATAAGGGGGAGTTAAGATTGTGAAAATGGTAATGAAAGAATATATTTTGTTACCATGAACGTTTATTTAAACCTTCTAATTACTATAGATATATTTCTTGTGCCCTTTGCAACCGGCTGCATAGTCTTTTATTGAAGAAAGCTAGTAGCTCGAAATCTATTTAAATCACTAAAACGCGTGGAAAAAAATGCTTTTGAATTCGTGCTGCCTAAATAAAACTAAATTGTTTTTAATATTATTTGGTTCTTCAGAGTTGCAATTAACCTATTGTACTCATTTTAAATATTAATAAGGAATTAATTCAATATTTCCATTGTTCACGGTTTAATTAGCGTATGAATGCTTCGAAAGTGCTGTCGAATGTATCAACCATGCAATACCCATGTGGGGAGATAGGTAGGTAAATGACCCGCTCAACCTTTAACTTGTTGATTCGATCACGCTGTTCTGATTTTAAACGCACACTGAAGTAAAGGCGGAAATGGTTCCTGTCTCCACTTGTTTCGCTGAACTTCTGTACGCAAGCATAAGTTTGCCTTGAACAAAAACTAGAACAGTAGGTGTTTGGGTTCAATCTCAGAAGAGTTCTCAGTTGAATATATAGTCTCATCGTAATGCGATTAAAAATAAGAAAGATGTTTTTAGAAATATTAATTCTACTGATGTTTTGTTTTTTTGTTCAAAAGTTAAACAATTCTTACTTGCAAATCGTGTTTGAAGGTTGTTCAAGGCGTTAAATTTCCTATTAGTTTTGATGTTTTGATAAAGCGAACATGAAATATTAATGTATTGAATCGAATTTTAACTATATGAATTTGGTAATAAAATAGTTTTAAAATAAAAAGCAAGATAGTTTAATTAAATGTATTAATCAATTAATGAAATTTGAATAACTTTTGAAATTATTGTAGATTTATAAAAGACAGTGCTCTGTTTTTAAGTTAGTTTAGAACACATGCAATTAAACATAAGTTAGCAGAAGTGAATGAATATCATAAAACTTTGGTATTTTATTTTTGGAATATATATATATATATATATATGATATTTTTAATATAATTCTGATATATATATATATATATATATGTAACATCAAAACAGTTCTTTATAAATTGAAAAATTAAATCATAAACATTCATTCCTAAATTGCGATGAAAAAAGAATTGTACGTCTAAATAAAGTTAATTGATTTATAAAACCCAACGGATTTAGTCACGTCTTTTACTTATGTTTTTAATTTCAAAATTGTAATTCTCTTAAAGTTCATTTGCTTGCATTTGTGTTAAAATATTGAACTTATTTAAAGTAATTTTTTGATTTTTATATTGTTGTTGTTGTTCACACAACAAATAATACACAGATATTGTGATTACAATATAAAATATAAACCTAGTAGAGTTTACTTATAGAAAATTAGACGAAAAAAAATGTATAGAAAGTAATTAAAATTATTAATGGTATATCAAATAAAATTTATTACTAATAAATGGCATAAATTGAAATTTTAAAATTTAATATTGGGCAATTTAGCTATAGTAGATGGTAAGAAATATTGTATTTAATTGAGTATAGGTTCCATTACATTAAGAAATGTTTGTTTTTAGATTGTTGAGTTCTAGATATTATCTAAATATTTTTTTTAGAGAATTATAGTGTTGCTCTGTTTGGAAAGAAGCAAGCGAAAAGTTAAAAAAAAATGATAGATTAACGATTAAAAATCTTTTGAAATCTGACTTATCGTAGGTAAATTTAAATTAATTAATTCTTAAAGTATTATACAATGTGTGTTGCAATTATTATTTTCTGTTGTTCGTTTAACAAGTAAAAAAAATACTTTTTATTAAATAGGATCCAAGTTGAGAGAAATTCGGGAAATATATTTTAATTAAACTGAATTCGACATATACCTCTTTTTCTAACCTCTAAAATGGTATTGCTACAGCGGAAAATTTTGAAAATAAAGCTTAACCTGAAGCGTAATATACTGATTAGAATAATTCAAAATTTTTTATTCAATATTTCAAAAAATTTCAAAATGTTTACCATAAATTGTTCAGCTTAATTTTTGTACTTTTCACCAAATAATTATACCCTATGTAGTAAAGAAACAATGCAATTAATAAAACTAAGATTTTATTTTTCTTTCTGTAATAAAATTTAAAGGAAGTAAAAGTATCGTTGCAACTACAAAAAATAATTAGGTTACAATCTGAATAATAATGAAAAGCAAATTTCGTTGCTTCAAAGAAATGATTAAAAAAAATTACAATAAAACGGAAAAATAGAGAAAAAGAAATGAACACTCAAAATAAAAATTTAAGAAATCCGATATGTTCATTCATGAAATAACGTGAGTAAATGGGAAGGGAACAACATAAAATTTTTTTTATTCTGCATTTAGCGTGACGTTTTCAGTATTAGCAGAGCAATGTAGAACAATTAAATCCCAGTTAATTCCTAAGATCTAGGAAGTGATGTAAGTTCTTAAAGAAAGGAAACGGGCATTTTTTGAGCATGTAAAAGGGTGTGACTCTTAAATCGTTTTTCATTCTGTCCAGATTGGAACTAGACAACGAAACTGTGGAATAACTACAATTACAACTCTGTTCTGGATTAGATACAGCATATAACTTTTACTTTGCTTCCTCTTTCGAAAAAGGAGCATTAGAGATAACTGTAGATAGAGATTTTTGTCAATTTCGATATAATATAGGCCAACAGATCACCTTAGGCTAAACAGTTAAGAATTCGAAGTGGTAAACTATAAATCTGTCCTGGATTCGTCAAAATCGGACATTAGCGTTTTTAAAAAAGTACTTGATGAGTTAAATTTGAGTAAGTGTTCGAAGGACAAACTGTTATAGAAGTTAAGTCATTCTGTGCATGTGACCTGGATTTAATTTTTTTTTATTGTGTCTTTCATTCTGTCAATGATTCTGAAATCTATTTTATATCTTTTCACAATGGCTTCTAAACCTCGAACACTGAAAGTAATATCATGGCCTTGCCCTATGTAGCTCATAGATCATCAATAAAATCTTGTTAAGAGTGAATAATTAGCTTTCAGATACAGATGAAATAATTTTTTATGTAGAATAGAATGTAGATTTTTTAGTAGATTAGTAGTAGATTTTTTTAGTAGATTAGTAGTAGAATTTTTATGTAGAATGTAGATTTTAATGTAGTGTTTTTCTTGTAGATATTTTTTTCAGAGAAAGATCGAGAACGTCATTAGATAATCGTTTTCATTTTCTTAAACTTTTTCAAAGCAGACATTTAAAATTTTGCGTCTAAGAAGCTTAAAAATTATGAAAGAATTACAATGTGATTGTGATTTAAAACAAATCAAATTGCTTTGAATAAAAAGAAAAGAAAAGATATATCTTATTGTAGAAAACATTTGAAAATGTGCTTATATTCAATAATAAAATGTAGATTAAAAGTATTCTTTTCTGAATTTTCAAAAGGTTACTCATTTTTCTAATTCATGAGTTCTCTAATTTATATAGAATTTATTGCCTGGGGTATCTGTAAATTTTTAGTGACTCATAGATACTACGGAATTTAAATTAATTATTTAAAGTATAGATTAAATAGGCCTATTAATTAAGATAATAGAACATTCAAAGTATAACCAACATTATTTACAAAAATAAAAATCTCATTATAAAGAAAAGAGAGATAGAACATTCCAAAATAGCAACAATCGCAAATGGCCAAAATTTCAATTAAGCAACTTTATGGCCTCTTGAAATCAATTCGCTGTCCCCCTACAGGACCATAGACTTCAGTTTAAGAACCCCATTTCTAGTTGAATTTATATATTCGTAGGTTATACAATTTTTTTTCCGTCTTAACTTACAACTTTAAAATTTGGACTTATAATAGTATATTGAAAGCACTATAAATTTTAAAAATGCACTTTTATAGCGATATTGATCTTATTTATTTTAATGAAACAATCTAAAGCTGATAAGATAATCATTTCATCATCTGTTTCAATACATTAAAGTAATGTAAATTATTTCATACTGGGTAAAATTTGGAATTTTCAAAGAATATGGGGGTAAGCACAACCAAAGACAAGTGAAAATATATTTTTTTATTATTTTTTATCGCTTTTTTTAAAAAGAATATTATGAGGAAATTTTTTTTTCGATACATGCGTAGAAAGTTTTTCCACCTACTGCCTAGTTATGATTATTGTCAATGTTATGTCTATATTTCAAGGTGCCTTAACGTCTGTATTTAAAATCATCTATTCGTGTCCCAGACCTTGTGTGACGCAATCTTTTTCTATTTCCATTGAAGTTACTTCTTTTCATGGAATTAATTGATCATTAAAGAGTGTTTCAGTTAAGCAAACGATTTATTCAGAAATATGAATTATTTTTGATTAAATAAAATTTTTTTTATTCACCTTGATTTAAGCAAAACAAACTTTTCTTGTTTTTCTTATATTAGCTGGTATTTAAAAACAAATTCATGAACTACAATTAATATAACTGTTTCTATATAAATAAGAAAAATATTCGTGGTTTGCTTATGATATCATATTACATAGTTTCATTTACATATAACTTAATGAAACTTAAAATTTAGCCCCTTTATTGTTATGAAAAAATGTAAATTTAAAAAAATTATTCTTTTTTAAATGACGCTGTAGTGAAAAAAATTAGGATAGAATTTTGGCTTGTAGTCATTTTTAATACAATTTGGATACTAATGGATGATACACTGCTTGAAATTATTTGGTTTGAAATCAAGGACCCTTTGACCTTAAGCGCGACTCATAGAATAAAAAAGATTAGAAATGCAGTAGGATTCGCCGAAAACAAATTAAATATGATACTAAATATAAATTCAATACGACGCATCGAATAAAAAGAACATCATTTTTTTTTTTTTTTTAATTAGTTGTCATTAAAATAACAAGGTTGTAATTCGAACCCTTTACCTTCTACCGATTGCCAATTATACTATGAGCTGATGTTGTTATTTTATTTGTTGTGTATCAAATTCAGGATCTGTGAACGCACGTGTGCATCTTTTTGTTAACATGTAATGCATCTCACTATATTCACTTTTAAAAGATCCAATGGAACTCTTCACTGAAAATTAAACCTTATTTCTTAATCAAAACTGTTAAATTACCCCACGCTTAAAATTAAATATTAAAGAAACGGAATAATTTTCTTTCAACATCAAATCAAGCAATTCAAAAATTCAGCAATGCCGAAACTGCGATACATGAAATTAATTGGATAATGTAATTAATGAAAAAAAACCAGATAAGAAATAAAGATAGCCTATTTAGAATTTTTTTTCAGCAATCCCACGATATATATTTAAAAGAATGTTCTTTTTGTCCTTCGGATTGAAGGATATCGGCTTTACCACGCCTTTGATGAATGAATTATTTACTATAGAAAGAAAGACGGTCTTGTAAACTTTGTCTTACTCTTGTTGCCAAAAGCAAAAATCTGTCAACTATTTGTAAAGCAATAATGCTGTTAGGTATTTGCAGAAAAAAATCATATAAGTATTCATAAAATGCTTAGGTTGCTTATAATAAGGAAATAATTATTGGCATGAAGCCTATTTTGTACTTTGTTGTTGTTGACATGTTGGAGCTCATTTTACAAACATGCATATAAATGTATGTTTTTATAAACAAATATTGCATATGCTCAAATAATTATCCTTTCATTTCTGGATGATGAAAGGGAATATTTCATTTGTAATAATTATTTCTTTTAACACAGTATAAAAATATAGTATTTACATTTCTTTAATTGAAATTTTTTTTCTGTAATCTCTCTATAAATGAAAAATAATGTCACTGCCTAATTCACAAAGATAAAAGATTAAATGTGTATCTGTCTGTCAATAATGTTTCAGTAAAAAACAAGAAAAGGCAATCATGATGATGAAAAAATTGCTTAGAGATTAAATATATCTTCTGATAATTAAAAAGTAACAAAATTTGGATGTAGTGTTTATGTTTTTTGCTTTTAGTATGCTTTTTCTTAATTCGATAATTTATTAAGATGTATTTATAAATAAAAAAATTATTAATTTTCATCGAAACACAAAAAACAAAATATTTTCTTCTGATTCTTTTGTTATTGTCTTTTTTATTTTATGATGCCCTAACGATCTTTGTGCTGCCTTAAATAATATTAGATTGTTTACATTACTTCGGGATAAGGCATCTCTCAAAAAAACTATTAATTATTTACTAAATATATTATCACTCAAAATTAATGTTGCCAAAAATTGGACAGTATGCTTTAAAATATTTTTACATGAATTTTATTTTTTTTTGTGTTAAAAGTATTTATACGAATAAAAAAAGAAATAATTGGTTATAAATTGGCTTTTTGGTTAAAACTTTTAAATACTTTTGTTAGCCTATCAGCATTTAATTCTAAACAAGATAAGTAATTTTTCATGTGACAATAAAGATTAATTTTCTATAACTATCCTGAAAAGAAACACTAATTTTAAAAAACCGAATTATTTGATCGTATTTTTCAGGCTTCCAAATGACAACCAAAGAAAATGTATCATTAATTCAAGTATGTTAAAAACACAGATCCAACAATTCTGATAGAAATTCTGAATATTAACTCTATTAAAAATTATCCCCCCTTTCTTGAATAAATTTCGATACAGAGAAACATTTTACTTTTTGATAATATTATCTAATATCAGGCAAATGTTACTAGTGTAATACATCACAAGTTCTTGTTTGTTAACAAAATTGCTGAGTCAGTAGGATAAGACCACCCAAAGAGAATATGACAAATTTTCTACAAATAAAACTAAAATGCACAAAGTATATTAGAAAAGTAATAATAAAAATGATAAATATAAAGAATATGGTGAGGGAAAATTTCTATTAAAGTAAATTTTAAAATTATTACTAAATTATCACCGTCTTCCCTACCTGTAAAAAATTCATATATATATATATATACTTTAGCTGTAAAGATGTCCCATTTTTAGTTTTTAGACCAAATATTTCTATAGGTCTTAGGTAATATTTGATATTACATCACATATGTTACAAAAAAGTTTTCATCAAGTTATGGTTATCTCTTAAATTAACTATCTATGATATTTAAACATTTATCTAAGAAGATAAAGAAGGAAGGAAGAAAAAAATGGAATGCTTACAAAGAATTAATTATTAATTAATTAATTAATTAATTAATATTATTAATTATTATTATTATTAATTATTATTTATTAATTATTTATTTATTTTAATCTTATTTTGTAAGAATGAATTAAATATTTCTTTGTAATCATTCCATTTCAATTTAAATATGAATTACTTGAACTAATAAAATTGATTTATTTAAGCTTAACATGGTAACAATTGTTTTGCTCAGACAGGTCATTCAAAAATAAAAGTAACAGATTTTGGATTCACTGTTCATTTTAATTTACCAGAATTTGATACGATGATACGAAGAAGTACAGAAAAGGTAATGACGCGTTACAAAGTGGAAGTGACAGATAATGAATAATGAATTATTTATTTATTTTATTTCTTTTTTTTTTTTGTTGATTTCTTTTTCAAAAGTCCAGCGTTTTTATCCATTGCTTACATGTACTCTTCCGAGGAATAAGTTATTATTATTGTTTTTGTTATCTAATTTTATACATTTCAAACTTTGAGGAATTTTAAAATTAAAACTTATACATTACAACATAAATATTGAATTCATTAAGCTAATTGAAGAGTGGATTGCAGCTGCAGTGGCTAAGATTAAGCTGTACTTTTATGAACAGGTTGATATTATTTTTTAATTGTTTTACTAGATAAAATGGGTTAAAAAGCGTTTTGTTAGAAAATATTTTATAGAAAACTATTATTTTTTAGAATACAGTAGCATATTTTGATTTATTTTATGTTTTGAATTTTTATGTTAAGTAGTATTTTGTGTTGTGCACCATTAAAATGCACATATATTTTTTAATAAACATTGAAAAATTGAGTGTATGATTACAGCTTTAGCTAAAATTTCTTTTTGCCAACATTGCATTTTAGAATAATTCGTTCACACTACTTATACATATTCCATTTTTTTTTTGTATCTAAAGTCAAAACATTATTTTGGCCAATTGGTAATATCTTAAACTACATCATTAGACTTTTAAAGAACTTCTAGCACATAGTTATGAAAGAAAATAAGAAAAATGATTTCTTATACACATTGGGAAATGTATTACATTTTTTCAACGACAGCCGATAGATAAAAATTGTTCCTAAATGCAAATTTAAATTGTTTAAAAAAAAGAAGCATTCACAAAAACATTAAAAGAATAGTAAAGTAAAAAGAAAAAGTTATCATACAAAAATTGAGTTTACGTATCAAAAGAGTAACTGTCTGTTAAAACCATTGTTAAAGAATAAAAGATAAAAAAAATCTAGAACTAGAGTGCATCATTAGCTTCATTTTTACACATCAAAACTGTTTTGGTTATTTCGTTGATGACGTCCAAGAATAAAATTGATTTCTTCTCATTCATACGTTATTCAGAGTGTACAATTTATTTCGTCTGTCACTTCATTCAAATAAAAGCTTTTAGTTCATTTAGTGTTTAAATTGTTGAATTTGGTTTTACTCCCGTTTGTAGTTTTTAACTGTCATCCCTTTCAAATAAAGTAGAGCAATTCTTTTATAAATATTGAAGAGTAGTGTTAAAATTTTGTGCTTTTAAGAGATCAACATAATTAAATTTGTTGATTAATCAACAAATACAATTACGTTGATTAACTGCATTAAACAAAATTATAAATGTTTAAGCTTTGTAATTTCTAATACAAACTATGAATAATTAATTCAATAAGAGTTACAAAAACAGTTTGTATGTATAAATATAAATTTGTATGATATAAGTGATTCAGTTTTGTTCAACAAGATGTTGAATTTAATATTTGTCCCCATACATCAAATAACACATGCGCATTGCTATGTTGCTTGGCAATGTCAATCAGTTTAACCACGCTGTCATTTGTCACACAAACGGCAGGTGTGTAGCAGATTCAGCATAATCTAGGGTACACCACGGAATATCTGTTGTACTGTTGTTGTCGTATCCTCTGAAGAGTAACAGAAAATCAAATATCGTGGTACTCCCGAATAATATTGGTTATGTTAATTGCCAGCTCGGAATATATATCCTCTTCCGGGGGATGGTCCAGACAATGTTTGACATCTGCAACAGCTGGACTATCAAAGACATGATGAGGAGTAAGCTCAACATCAGGGCATTGCCACTTTTGGTATTTTTAACGCCATCAGCAGAAATGTTCATATTTTTGTGGGGCTTAATCCTTAATCTTGTGAGAATAGTAGTTTTTCTGTCGACATTTAGTTCTGTAATTTGGTATTTAGTTTTAATCTTAGAAAGAAATATAAGTTTAGATTTTGTCAAAGCACACTATTTTGTTGCACTACTTTTCTATTACATCACACCGCTGTACCTAGAGCTGAGATGTCTGTTAAAGTTTTGACACTGTGCTCTGAGAATGCTTCTTTAGATGTTTGTGGGTGAAGCTATGCCATTGCAGTTTTGAACGAACATCCCCAAAGGTGACATCTCAGAAGTTTGCAATCTCTTTCTCATCTAGGCCCAACTAGTTCATTGTGTGCATTAATATATGCAAAAACTTGTTGTTGTGCATAACTTACCGGTTTGAACTAAGTTGCATTAATTCGGAAAACAAACCCACTAGCCAACAGACCAATCCAGCCCTTTTGGTAATAAACTTATTTAAAGAATCTCTAATCAAATGAGGTATTCTAATAATTTTTCCAAATATATTTTTATATCCAAATATATTTTTTATGTATAATCTTTTATAAATAAAAAAGCGTAACAAGAGAATAGACAAATGTTCTAAAATTTAGAGCATTAAATGTTCTTGCTACGCTTATTTAACAAAAAGTTATTTTAGTTTAAAAAATGCAGCACATTAAAGTTGCAAATATGTTTGTGATTTCAAATTTGAAACTGCAAATTTCATATCTGAAAATAGATCAGCTACATATTGAATTTTATTTCCCTACTTATAAGTACTTTCTTAGAAACCAAAGAAATCACTAACATAGGTAACATGGAATAATTAATTGCCGATTTTCAGATAAAATATTTATGTGTTATGCTTATTAAGAGGATAAGAAATCTGCTATATAATTTTAATTATTATAATTACATAAGCTCTAAAATTATTTGCGATGGATGTTGAACATAAAAAGAAATTAATAGGTTGCGTTATAATTCAAAACTAAATTTCAATAATATTTTTTCGAACTCAAACACTTGAGATATTTTTAAATTGTTATTATTATACGCGATCTTAATTCAAGCTATCTTATAGTATTTCGTTTTAATGTATGAAACAAATCTATACATGTATAATTTAATGAAAATTAACAAATTAAAATTCAAGAAAATTAATACACAATTTTGAACTTGAATTAAAAAGAATGATGCAATACTACAGACTCAATTATAAAACAAAATTTAAAATTTTCTTTCAAAAGCTGTGATGACTAGTATTTTTATAATATTCATTATTTTGTTATTTGATATTAATTATTCATTATTTTTGTTATTTGATAATATTTATTCATTATTTTGTTATTTGAAATTATTTATTCAATGTTTTGTTATTTGATATCAGTTTTTCATTAGAAATAGTATCTCAAAAGGCCTTGAGCTAAAAATAATTTTTAAAATCAAATCAGATAAATCTTTATCTTTCTTTAATCATAGAAGAAGAATGTCTCGTTTTCAGTTTGTTAGTTTTATTAAAATCCCCTGCAACTTTTCTTAAAAAAAATATTTAAATTTTCATTAGAAGCAGATGCTCCTTATTTCACAATTTTAATTTATTTGTTATGTGATATCAGTTATTCATTATTTTTATTATTTGATAACGGTTATACCTCGTTTTCAGTTAATTAGTCTTATTAAAATCACCGGCAACTCTTTCTTAAAAAAAATATTTAAATTTTCATTAGAAGCAGATGTTTCATATTTCACAATTTTTTATTTATTTGATATCATTTATTCATTATTTTGTTATGTGATATCAGTTATTTATTATTTGATAACAGTTACTCGTTGTTTCGTTAATTTGATTTATCTATTCATTAGAAATAATACCTCAAAATATAGAATGCCAAAAATAATTTTTAAAATCAAATCTTATATGATGAATTTTCTATTTCCTATCCTCCTATATGAAATAAAATCTCCTACTACTCTTACTTAAAAGTTGATTTTATTTTTTTTTTTTAATGGCAAGAAAAATTTATTTAGTCACTAAGGATTAGTCATAATTTTTTTTTTTAAATGGAAGATTTTCTGTCAATGTAAAAAAAATTGTGTCATCCAAATGGGTCAAAAACAGCTATCTCCTCCAATACAAAGTCAAGAAAAATTTTGTCTGAAAAATGAGTGTCACGAACAGAAAAATTTGAAACGATCTCTTCTAAGGGTATAATGGTCATAGTAAGATTCTGTAGCTCACGCGTGAAAACAGCAAAGAATGAATTTTATAAAAGAGTTTTATCAAATGTTTTTTAAGATACATGCTCTAAATTGATAATTAGTCCTGTTTTGGGGCATTTCAGGCCACTGATTTGAAGACTGAAATTAAGTTATTTTCTCAGTTGAGATAAGTTTTTTTTTAATGTTTAAGCCCAATTTGACATTATTTCTTACTGATATATCAGGTTTGTAGAAGATCCTTATTTTTAACATCTATATTATTTTTGCATGCAAAGCTAATGAGGCAGCTACTGAGACATATAGATTTATAAATCACTAATCAAAATGAAATTTTTGTTGAAGATTTCGTTTTACAAAAGGGCAATAGCAATAATTCGTGATAATTTGAAATTTTTTGGAAGCGTCTTTTTGTTTTTCACAGCTAAAAGTAAAAAAATGATTTTTATATTAGTCGGTTGTAAGAAATATTTTTAAAATTTTGAATCTACACAAACTTTGTCATGTTTTGCTTTACAAACTTTGTCATGCAAAAAGCATCTTTATCATAAATAATTTTCATATGTGATAAGGACAGAAAGCGAAATGAATTTACATATTTATTTCAGATTTATCTAAATATTTTTAATAAACATTTCAGTTTTTTCTAAAAAAATTAATTACACAGTTTTCAATCTAAGTCCAAATATACCATTTAAAATATCTCCCAAACTAAATTAGAATGTTGATTTAATCGATGACATTTCTGAAATTTGCATAAGTAATAATTATAGTAATAATCAAAATAACCGGAATTAGTACTCATATTATAGAAAATAGAAAAATCGCAATTAAATAAATTTTAGGTGGTTGACTATATTCATATGTTGAGGACGACACTTGTTAACAATTGAGATTTGTTTAATAAAAAAATAATTTCTACAAAGACAAAAGCTTTTGCTTTTCGTTCTTTTCAACCATTGAAGTGTGCAAAATTAGCCATTCAATTTATGCCTATAAATTCAATTTTATTATCTATTGCGTAACAAAAAGCGTGGTTTAGTTGAAATAAAACCAGGTGACTAAACCAGCAGAATATCATTCAGAAAAATCCAGTATATTTTACTGTGTTATCACATATTTTTAAATTCCATTTGCGTTTCCTTTTTTAACTAAATTATGATTTTTAATTCAAATAAATAATCAGTTGTCAGATACATAATCCAGCTGTCAAATGCGGGGAACTAATAACATGCCAGCACGTGGTGGCCAAGCGGTAAATTAAACGCTTCTGTAAAAACTTCGTGACACGGTACTGTTAAGGGGTTGCGAGTTCCTTTCATTTTCTCTACTCCACAAAAGGTTAGCATTCAAAACTTGTATCTGGCCTTATTGGCCTAATATCATTTACCTAAATTCGATTCAATTTTTACTGATTATTCTCTTCATTCGGCAGGTAAAGAAATGAAACTGACCTCCGTCTTCGTATGTAGACTGAGATGCCGAAACTGGTTTCGCAACCGTTCTTTTTCGCTTGCTCTGTTGACGATTTCACTTGCCCTGGAGGTAAAAAACGTACTCAAAACAAAATATCTCGCCAAAACAATGCCGGCACATTATTGAGGCCGCTAGTGTAGGCTTGAAGTGTGTCAAAAACGGAGATTATCTCGCTGTTTCATTTGTAGTTCTTTATGAATGTGGTTTGGTGCCTAATGGGATAGCCTTTATTTAACCTTGAAAAGTTTCAATGCCATTCATTTCGGGAAAGTGACTTGAAATGGTATAGAATAACCATGTAAGAAGTTGTTCAATTGTAATAAAAGCTAGCTTTTGCGAAATTTTCTAAACAATCTACTCTTAAATGCTTTAAATGGAACATTATCCACGTAGAAATATGTATGAAATCATGCTCAAAGTTAATGACGATAAGATATTGCGTGTTAAAATAGTAACTCTTTTTATAAAAATTCAGTAGAATAATTGTTCAAATGTTGTAACTTTTGTAAGATATCAATAACCTTCTGGCAGACTTTTAAAAAGAGACATTCGCTTCAAGCTCATGAAATCATATTTGATAATTGGTGCGTAATCGAGAATGTTAAAAAACTCAAGGATATGTGATAGTACCAGCTAGATTTACAAGTTAATTTCTTGGGGCTTTAAAATAGAAATTCATTCTGTATCGAAGAATATGAACTGTTATGCCAAGAAGAAAAAAAAAAAACGAAAATAGGCTGCTATTTTTTTCAAAAAAAAAATATTTTAACCTGAAAAACTTATACAAAAAATTACTTTTCATTTCAAGGATTAATTATTCAAAGTTAATGATGTTAGTAAATAGTTCATTCAAAGTTAATGAAGTTGGTAAATTAGATGAAGAATAATTAAATAATGAAAGCTAATTGTGGAAATTCGAAAAACATTTTATTTCTGATTTATACCGAATTCAACAATAAATTTGTATCAAAGTAGTTCTGTGGAATTTAAAATTTAACTACATATAAACTGCTAGATGAATAAAATAGTATGTTTTTAATTAATAATATGAACAATAAATGTTTTAAACTGGATATTTGATGCCGCTGTATTTAATAAGCGAAATATAATATTCTTATGAAAATGACTTTAGATAAATCTTTTATAAATCGTTTAATTTGTCAGATAATATGATACTTGTATTGTACCAAACAAGGGATGAAAAATTTATAAAAATGAAATAAAATTAACTTAGTTAAATAAGTAACAGAGTAATTACAAACTTTATTTAAATTGATTACTTTTGAAACCTATTATAATGTAAATGTATGAAACTTTTGGTCAATTCATGTACATTCGAATAACTTTTCACTGAGTTTTTCTGAAGATACCTGAAATATGAAGGGGGAAAACGGAAGGATTTATAAGAATCTGTGTTAAATATTTTTTTGAATATCAACTTCCTACATTCTATATCACGTTTCTAAATAAAAATTCTTTTCAAATGTGACCTAAATTCATTGTCTATGTTGCTTTTCAACCTTGAACTTTCTAGAATTAGCAACATTTTAACTTCGGAATGTTTACATTTGAAATGTCGAAATGTTTGATGTTAAAAAATGTTAGAGACATGGTTTATACATTTTATTTATAATGATTTGCGTTGTTTGTTTTTCTAAAATTAATAAAATTGTTTAGAAAGGAAATAAAAATTATTTTATAACTATCTAAATATGCATTAAAAATTAAAAATTATTATCAAATATAAAAAAATCAAAATTTAAATAAATCAACTTGGTTCATCATATGTCATGTTTCATGTTTAATAAATATAATGCAATTTAGCATCTTAAAGTGTCCTTATCTGTCATATCAAAAGCAATTAGCGTATTCGCATCCTTCGCTCAAAATATGGAATATCAGATTTTAAATTTCTTTATTTGTATTCTTTCAAAAAGTATTCATGAGATCATATACTAATGATGAATGACTTTATATGATTTTAAGTGATTAAGCGAAATGTGTTGCACAGAAAATGATCTGTTCGAAATTTATTGTACAAATATGTGTTCTCTGAGCAACTGGATGATTCAAACATATATATTTTTGATATCTAATATATCTTTATTTCTTGATATCTATATTATTTTATATATATATATATATGATATATATTATTTTATGTATATATATTTCTTGATATCTATATTTTCTTATATTTCTTGATAGTTATATCTTCTTATATTCTTATGTACTTCAACGGTCTGATGACCAATTGGCTAGCACTCTAGCCTTTGGTACCATAGATTTCAGGTCCGAATCCTGGCGGTGGAATGGATGTTTATTAGTGGTTCGGAATCCACGTTAAACTACATTTTAAAGTACATTAAAACCACGTTAAACTGCAAAAATTCATTTTTAGTAGTATTGTATTACAATTATTAATAGTATTGAAATACAGCTTTAATACATTTCGTGCAGGGTAAATGCTAACTGAAACAAACTGGTATTGGACTGATTGAAACTGAACTGAACAAATGATACTGAAACTGAATTTGAGCAACTGAGTATACTGTTAAGGTGATGAAAAATTGGCTTAAGAGTTAGAAAAACAAATCTCAAAATCTATCTGGTTTGCTAAAAGTATGTATCCAAAAGTTTTATAAACTTTAACTGAGTTAGTATGATGAAATTCAACTAATATTCTATGAAACGAAAAACTATTTTTAAATGCACCACAATCCCATAAACAGTCAGAGAAGAGAAAAATATGTAACCGCTAATAAAGAAATTTTTTTTAGAGCATCATTTCAAGTTGTAAAGATTTAGTTTAAATACTAATTAGTAATCAAAACGTCACCCTATTTAAAAACTTAAATATTTTGAGGCAGATTTAATTTAGTTAAAATTATTATGAAACAGATAAAAGATGTAACATTAAAAATGGTATTAATAGAAAGTTTTTCATTATGATAATTTTTACAGATAATCAAGAGAAATTTATTAACATTATGAGTGCATATTGTCCTTTATTTTTGTCACTGACTTTGAAAACTTATCTTAATATTTAACTACAGTAACTTTAAAGAATATTAATGTTCTACTTAGTAAAAGACTCATTCATTTTAGTTGAAAATGAGGCCATGTTTACAACTTTTATTAAATGAAACGCAATTTGTCTGTTAACTATCATTTAAAGATGCTTATATAAGAAGATCACTAAAATTCTGTGTAAAATCAAAATTAATTTAATGTTAATTAAAATTAATAATTTAGCCAATTCAAAAATTTGTTCTAAAACTTTTGCAGATATAAGCAAAAAAAAATAAATAAAAATAATAAATTGAATAAAATAAATAATAAATTTAAATTAAATTATATAATAATAAATAATAATTTTAATAAAAATAAATAACAAATGTAACAAAAAATTTAAATTAAATTATTTAATAATAAATAATAATTTTAATAAAAATAAATAATAAATTTAGTGAAATAGTTAAAAAAATAAATTTTACAGATGATAAATATAGAAATTCTTTTCTTTGATTAAAATCTTCGTTGATAATCGTTAATGATAAATGTCGTTAAATGATCGTAACAAAATAATTCCATGTAACGATATGAACGAAGATTTTAATCAGAAATCAGTCAGTAATTAGTCAGTTTAATCAGTAATTTAAAAAAATTTGTATATTTTTCATATGTAATATTTATTGAATGGAATGTATAGCTATATTTGAAATAACATGGTTATATATTTTTTTATTTTGCGAAAAATTCTCATTAGAAATGTTAAAAAAGTACTAGAGATTTATGTGATAAAAGTTCATCAAATTTTTAGTTATTAGTTAATTTAAAAGTTAATAAAATTTAAATTAATTAATTCATATGCTATAGGAGATAATCTTTTAGCAAAAGATTGTATCCATTCATAATAGCATCCATGTATTTAAACATCCTTAGACTGTGATTTACAATACCTAAAATTTATAAAGACATCGTGATGCTTGGCAGTTAATGCATTAAATCAATGATTATTTTACTGAAATGATTTCGATAACTTTACAGTGATTAATCCTAACGATAGAAATAAAAATGCCAAGGCTTATGAACGAATTTCAAAAAAAAATTAAGAAAAAGCAAATAAAAGGTCATGCTATTTAAGAAAAACAACGAAACCCAAAAAGGTAAAACTAATTTTAATGACTGCAGAAGTGGGACAGATGTAAAATAAAGAAGAAAGTTGAATGATAATGAGAGAAAAGGTGAAAATTCAGCATTGCACAAGATTTCAAAAGAAAACTTTTAATAGAAAGTAGAACCTGTGAAATGAACGATTTTGCTTCTACATATGAGTGGGATTAGATCATGTTGCATGATTTTGTTAACGTAAAGAAACGAGAACACTAAATGACTATATACTATAATTTTGACAGTATAAAAACTCTTAATCTGTATTCACTTTATATAAGAAATCCAAATTTTAAGTGACAATAGTAGTATAAAAAACCTAATATATCATAGATATAAAAATATTTCTAAACATAATTCTTATACATGAATATGTTTTTGACACAACAGAATGTAAATAAATAGAAAGTTTGTTTAGTAGAAAAATTGTATGATTCTTGCTTTTTTATATAAATTTATCAATATTTGTTAAGTATAATTAAGGATGAAATCTTAAGATAAACTGCCAATGAATTCCTATTTAAAGAATAGACACCGAATAAAAACAAAATTAATAAAATAACTGTCTTTTTTTTTTTATTCAATCATATTTCTTGAATCTTCTATAATAGAATAAAAATACAAAGGAAATTAAAGGAGGATTAGGATTAGATTATATTGTATGATTTTGTTAACATTTAGATACAAGAACACTAAATGACTACATGCTATAGTTTTGACAGTATAAAAACTTTCAATATGTATTTTATATAAGTAATCCAAATTTTAAATAACAATAGTATAAAAAAAACCTATTATATCTAATACATATAAAAATATTATTAAATATAATTCTTATACATAACTATGTTTTTGACACAACAGAATGTAACTAAGTAGAAAATTTGTTTAATAAAAAAGAATTTTATGATTCTTGCTTTTTTTTTTTTAAAATAAATTTATCAATATTTTTAAGTATAATTAATGATGAAATCTTAAGATACACTACCATCGAATTCCTATTTAAAGAAAAGATTACGAATAAAAACAAAATTACAAAGTAACTATCTTTGTTTTGATTTAATCATATCTCCTGATTCTTCTATAATAGAATAAAAATACAAAGGAAATTAAAAATAAACAGCTTTTATTTTAATTAATAAAACACTATAGAATAAATCTTTTTTGTAAACATAAGATGTATAATTAAAAAAATCCTTTTAGTTTTTATTAGAAGCAACTACCATGACAAAGATAAATAACCTTATTTAAAACAATAACATAGAGAATAAAAGGCAACTAATTATAAATATATTCAATTTTTTACTACGGGTTTTAATTCTATATATAATTTGAGGAAAGTTGATACATAAATTGTAACCACCTTAATAAGCTGTTTAAAGTAGACATCATTTCGTATGTATACTTTTTTTTTTTCTCGTTAGTATTCTATGGCGATACGAATTAACCTGAACCATTTCTAACCTTTCTTTTATGAAGATGAACTGCCATTTTATTATTGCATAGTTCGTTTAATCTTAAACTTTTCTCTTTGTAGTCCAAAAACGTCAATGGATCTAACCCAGCACCGGAAGAAGACCATACGTGGATTGAGGGCCAAAGCAAAACCAGTCTTTTTAGTTTTTACTTTCTTTTGTTGTTATTATGGTACCTTTTTCTTGACCCATAGGCCAACGAAAGTGAAAATTTGAAGTTTTCTTTTTTCCTCTTCCTCTTTAGTTGTTGCTTATTTTGGGGTTAAATGGATTTATGGGATGAGTTGAAGAATAAGTCGGCGGTGTTGTTTCCGAGTTGACTTCCTTCCTGCCTTGTTTCACAATGTACAATTATCTTCCTTGTACCAGAATGAAAATTACTAAGAGATAATGACTTAAATTAATAAAAAAAACACCACTTCTATGGTTGAAGAAAGCTATCAGATCGATTTTGTAAGAGATGATATCTTTGTTATAGGAAGTATCTTTAAAATTTCAACACAATCGATGTGCAAGTCTTTTGTAAATGACTTCAAATAGTGAATTGCAAAGAACAACTGGTTCAAAAACAGCTGTCTTTCCTTAACAGATACCGAGTAATTTGTATACATCTGTAAATACGTGCATGCCCAAAAATAAACATAATCTTAAGTGGTTATTATTGTTAACTAGTTTGAATTGCATAACTTGGAAAATGAGTTTTTATTATTTAATAAGGATCTTCGAGAAATCTTATACTAATAAGTTCAGAGTATATTAGATTTCTAATGGTAATGTCTTCTGGCATATCTAACCAAGGCATGAATTCGTGCTACAAATAGCAATGAATGCCAATAACAGATATCATATTTTGGCATAATATTCTAAAGAAGTGAATAAATTAAGCTAATTTAGAGTTTTAGCTTTTAAATTAAACTTTGATGTATTCAGAAGAAAATTTAATTGTGAAATATAAATAAAAGTATTTAAGAGAATGTATAAGTTTTTTTGTGCATAAACTATTTTCCAATCCTTTTTTCGAAATGAAATGAAATAAAAATTCTTGCGACAGAAAACTGAAATACTTCCACATGAACTAAATAATATATTTGCAGGTATATACATGATATGCATTTAATGTTGTAATCAACCGAATTTCATCAAAAAATTACGACAGTTTTTTTCTAAGCATTCCTAATAACTTAAAAGCATTGAAGCGTTTAGAATAACTAATAAAAAATCACGCTTTGTTATGCTTAGTAGACAGGAACCATTCAAAAAAAAAAAACAATAACTCGAAATTTATGATCGAGCAGATGAAAATCGCTTCTCGAATGCTAATTAGCATATCTGACAACCAATTCTTTTCTGAAAACAAGTTTTTAAATCTGTCTTCTGTTTAAATTTATTTTTCTATCAATCTATCTTCCTGGGCAATATCTGTTTTTTTTTTTTAAATATTTTTAATATTAAAATGATTGAAAAAATTAAATTTTGCAGAAAAATTCATTTTGTAATTTTGCACAAACCATTTAAAAAAATGATTTTTTGATTTTTTATTAATTAATTTTTTTTTCTCACAAAGAATTTCATTTTATATGTGAATTTAAACTACTACCTTTTTAGAATATAAAATGGATATTACTGTAAAGAATTTATTATCTTAGAATATTAATTTTCTGTTGACTATTTTAGCACTGAAAGTTGGAAAAGAAAAGATAAAATAATTTGAGTTCTTTTTTTTTTTTAATAAAATCTTCTTTATTTCTTAAGATATTAATTTTATCATTTTAAATTTAAATTTTTTAAATTATTCTGTGTGATGGGACAGTTATTTCTGACAGTTTACAACAGGGAGGAAAAATCCTTGAACAAAACATTTTTTTTCATAAAACATTAAAAAATCAGAACATTTTATGAATATGAATAATGTCTTTATTATTAGTTTTAGATAGTAATTATAAGCGTATTTTTAGAATGAGTTGTACATAGTGGTATTTAAAATAAACTACAATTGAAGACATTCAGAAATATAATCACATAAATTTCTGTCAAGTATTTCTTGAGAATTTCCAATTTTAATAAAACACGTCTGTTAAGATTTCCTGAGAATTTTCTATTTTCATAAACACATTTTGTCTGTGTTTTCATGAGGTGTAAGTGAAGTGTTTTCAAAAGGTTAATTAATGATGAAAAACACACCCATTTATTATATCAGTTTATCTTCAATGTAACTTTTGAAATGTTTTTCATGAACTATTTTAAAAACCTAAAAAAACAACCTCTTTGAAACATATTCAGTTTTGACATAATGATGTTAATTACGATACATCACATCTGACATTTTGTGCCGATTTGAGAAACGTGAAAAAATTCTCCCAACAAATAAAGGTAAAGGCTTATTATCTTTGTACAAAACTCATCTTGTCACTTCAAATCATCTTTACCTTTTTTTCTCACAAACAACTCATTTTATACACAAAAAAAGTGCGAAAGTTTTAAAAAACAACTTTTAACACGTAGAACTGGTCTAGGGAGTTTTCTTTAACAATGTTTTCTCCCTCATGTTTCGTTTATTGGTGAGGATGTCAATGCCTGTCACGAACAGAAAGTGATCTATTACAATTTAGTGATCCCAATTTGTGATTTCAATCACATAGTCATCATCTTCATCATTAACTTCACGTAGTCATTCCATGAATTAGATCCACTCTTCGAAAACTATTTTTTTCGGGTCACTCAAATCAACATCAAAGAAAATTCATTCTAGATGGATTCTGCTCTTATCGAAAATTACCACTTTTATGTGAGTATTATTTTTTATACTTTTAAAATTTACCCTTTTACAAAATGATAATGGAGATTTTGATTGTATTCAATTATTGAGGGTCATTCATTGAATATTAGTCGGTATTAACAAGAAATATACAAATAATTAAATTAATTAATTTTAAAATAATAAGACATTAAATGAATTTTAATATTTATTTTAGAAGCATCTGATATTTAGTTTACGTCAATAATTATAAGCACGAAAACTTGAGATTTATCATAAATAATCTAACTCAACAGAAGTCATTATCATCATTACACTCACTTTTGTCATTAATATTTTAAGAATTCCAAAATATCATATGTTTATTAGATTTTCAGCTTCTTCAGCTCATTCAAAGTGATTTTTTTATGTTAAAAACATTAACATTTGAAACATTTAATATTTACGAATACATAAAATAATTACAAATGCAATAACGAGGATAACTATCACCAAAAAAGGAAAAAACAATTATATACAAAGTTTTGAAATGAATTCCTTTAATGCTAAAATCTGAATATTTCCGCTTCTGAAACGAATCTAAAATTAATTTGAAACTCCTAACTCCAAACAAAGAATCAATATTTGTATATGTACTGACGACTGTTAATCTGCAGAAAAAGGATAAGGATAAGTCTCTAGAAATAAGATGAGGACTATGAGGCTTATCCTAGTCCTTAATAAGATAGCACTGATATAAATCTCTTGAAATTATAATTTTATGCTGTTGAAAAATGCATACATTTTTCCTCCGATTTAAATTTCTTCGTTATTCTTTTCTAATAATCAATACTTTTATTATCTGCATGAAACTGCACTGTTTATTAAATCAAAAATTTATTCATATAAAATTAGCTATTGATTTCTCATAATTTCACCTTTAAATAAAAAATTCTTATTCTGCTATGTATTTACGAATGGTAAATCACCTACGAATGGTAATAATAAAACAAAAATGTTTATTTAAATGCGCATATTTATTCGTGCGTGACATTCTGTGAACTAAAATGAAGTAACAAGCGATTTTTTATCCTTCAGTTACAAAGTAAGAACAAAATGCATACATATCAATATCTAATGAAAAAGCCTAATTATAATGGTAATTCTCTGAAATAATAAAAATAAAGTAACGCTTCAGTTATTACCAAAAAGAATAGATAAATTTAAGTGGTTTTGTAACAAAAAAATTAATATAATTCATGAAGTATTTATGATTATTAAGTTTTTAAGTTAGATTATAGAAAATTATACTATCGAACTTTGAATTTAAAGTTAACAGTAATTCTAGTTTTATCTTACTTTAGGAAACACAAGTAAATTCTAAGAAAATCGAAAGATAACATCTTTAAGTGAATTAAAGTAAATATTTTCAATTTTTGAATTTAAAACTAACAGTAAATCTAGTTTTTTATTTTAGTTAGGAAACAAATCAATTCCGAGAAAAAATGAAAAAAAAAACCTTAAGTGAATTAAGCATTATAAAACGAGTTAAAATGAAGTGAATTTTAATTCTAAGAATTAACATTTAATTTTGTTCTTTGTGCAGAATTCAGAAAATTGCAAAAATGGCAAAATAAATAAATTTAATTCCTAAGAATTAGCATTTAATTTTATTCATGTGCAGAGTTCTAAGAAAATTTCAAAAATGAAATAGTGTAAAAAATTGTATTCTTATAAATTATGAAATACTAATAATTTCTTATTTATCATTTTATAACGTTATATCGTTATGAAAGCTATTGTTAAATATATCGTTATATAAGCATAGTGTTAAAATATATCGTTATTATAAGCATATCGTTATGAAAGCATCCATAACTTTATATCGTCAAAGAAACCAGTTTCAGAGTTAAATTAGGTTTGCAAAGGATTGAAATACATTTCAATTGATATCCGTGCTGCTCTGCA
>BPLR01009974.1:0-34140 GCA_021605095.1 Caerostris extrusa
AAATAAATCAACCAATTATTCATGTTTAAATTTATATTTAATAACTAGATTTGTAGGTAGGATGTAGTAGGTAATATAGCTAGTAGGTTTTGTTTTAATTGTTTAAAGAATATGCATAAATTCAAGATGTTGCTTATTATTTTTGAAAGATTTTGCTTATTATTTTCTGAAAGATGTTTATTATTTTTTCTAAAATGTTACTTGGCCTTTTCTTCAGTAACTGAGATAGTTAAATTTTTTGAATGTATACATTACTTAAATTTATGCATTAATTATACATTTCTTAAACTGATATAAAAAACGCAATTTATTTTTTTATCATTTAAAACTCAGATTTCATTTCTATCAACAGATTTAAAAAACTTCTGTATTTATTTTTTTACAACTTTATTCATGATATGTTGCGTTTACAGCAATTTAAGCTAACTTTTGATTATTAATCTTAATTTATTCAGTATTAATATTAATTAAAATGCTGCATTAAATTTGATTTGATAACATAATGTCTCAGGAAGATTGATGTAAAAATAACTTTTAGCTTTAACATGTTAAAAACTTCATCTTAAAGGGATACATCCTTGATGATTTATAAAGGAGTCTGAAAAAGACAGGGTTTACAAATTTTTAGTAGTATAGATTTACGTAAAAAGTAACCTATATTTTAAGCTGACTGTATTTTGAAAATAAGCAAAAATTGTCATCTTTAATCAGTAGCCTCCCTTGATTCCTTATAAAAGACAAAGTCTATAGATTTATATATAAGAGCATATATACAGAGCCTATAGATTTATATAGTAGTACTAAGTAGAGATTTCACGAAATGTATAACATTTACATGAATGGCAATTCTAACAATAAATTTAAACCCTTTTGAACTGTAATTTTCGTAAAACACAATCAGACAGCATTTATTACACACAATTTACAACTTTTATTTAATTCAGTCAACTTTTTAAGAATAATATACCTACCATTTCCAAAAAACAAGTCAAAATTTCGTGAATCCATATTGCACTTTGCCCACCGGACCGTAGTCACCCATGTTAAATACGAGATTTAGTGGGATCAACGGTCTCCGATGTGTCACCCAGCGTGTCCTTTCTTATAAGTCTTTCTTAATAACGCGGAGCTACTTGGCGCTATATCCCCCAAACCTTAGTCACTACACTGCACACGCCTCTTGATTTTACGAGAGTGACTTAACCCTGATTTTATGGCAACTTGATATTTTCCTTCTCCGCTCTCTTGCAAGTGGGGGTTTTAGGGTACCAAATGTTGGTTATGAGCATTTTTTCTTCCTTCCTTTACTTGGGGTTAGTTTTCTTTTGGATTTTTCTCGAGGGCTACATCAAACAATGGATGTGATCCCACCGGCAACATGTTTCTGGTTTGCTGTGGGTGTTGAAGGGATTAGGGTTGCTGTATGAATCTCTCCCCCTTTCATGGTTTTGTCGTTTACACAAACATCTGGTTTTGTCGTTCAGTTGTCAAAGGATATGGCTGCAATATTTAAGTAGAATATGTTTTAGGATTTACTGTTCATGTTACAAATATGAATGCTTTTTGTCATTGTTTTCTATTTTCACACACAAACATCTGGTTTTTGCTGTTTAATTAGGCATATAGGTACAATTATTTTGCGTAGAATATGTATTTGGTTTGCTGTTTTCTAAAAGGATTACTTTGTTGTAGGAATCTCTCCATTTCATTGTTTTGTCGTTTACACACGAACATCTGGTTTTGTTGTTCATTGTCAAAGGATATGGCCTTATATTTTTAAAGTAGAATAATTTTAGATTTGCTATTCGTATTACAGTATGTATATATATTCTTGACGTTTTGCGTTCACACACATACATATATTTTGACATTTAATTAGAATGTGGTGTGTGTGTGTGTGTGTACTTAGAAGATGCTTTTTTTATCCTGTTGAAAGTTGAGGAAGTAGGATGTTGTGTGAACCTCTTCCTTTCATGGTTAGTGTTGTTTACGCAAATATTTTACATCGTTTACACACATATATCTGATTTTGTTGTTCAAATGTGAAAAGGTATGGCTCATTTTTTTTTTTAACATAGAATATGTTTTAGATTTGCTATTCAAATATTGCTTGTTACAGTATTTATATCTTATTGTGATAGTTTTCTATTTCCTGAATCTGCTTTTATTTCTTTTTTTTTTTTTTTTTTTTTTTTTTTTGTCAAATGGCTAATTTAGGATATGATTAAATTTTTTACGTAGAATATCTTTTAGTTTGCTATTGGTTTTAAAGGATTAAGTTGGTGTGTGAATCTTTTAATTTCTTAGTTTTGACGTACGCACACATACATCTGATTTTGTCATTCAATTGTGAAAGGATGTGGTTACATTTTTTAACGTAGAATATGCTTTAGATTTGCTGTTCACGTTACAATTTGAATGCCTTATTGTCATTGTTTTTTCGTTTAGACACATACATCTGTTTTGCCAATTGAATAAGTATATGGTTAAATGTTTTAACTTAGAATATGTTTTTGGTTTGCTGTTGTTAAGAAGAATTAGTTACAGTATGAATATCTTTTTGTCATTTACACATATCTAATTTTGTCCTTATTGTGAACGAAATATGGGTAAAAATATGTTTTTATTGTTGTTGTTCGTGCTACAATATGAATGTCTTCTTGTCATCATAGATTTCTGTTTCACACATACATCTGTTTTGTCATTTGAATAGGATGTGACTAATTTTTCAGTTTATAATATGTTTCTGGTTTGTTTGATGTTGAATGTGATTAGGGTTGCTGCATGAATCTCTTCCTTTTCAAATGTTTTAGTCGTTTACACACATACATCTCATTTGTCGTTCAATTATAAAAGTATGGTTACATTTTTTTAATGTAGAATATGTTTTGATTTGCTGTTCATGTTCGTAGCTAGAAATATTTTCTTGTGTCGTAGTTTTCTCGTACACATACATACATCTGTTTAATGATTTGATTAGGGGGAATGTGGTTAATTTTTTTAGCTTAGAATATGTTCTGATTTTTTTGATGTCGAAGGCAGATTAGATTACAGTATGAATATCTTCTGATCATAGCTTTTCTCGCTCACAAGTATACATCTGTTTTGTAATTTAATTAAGGATATGATTATATTAACATTAATTTCTGGTGTGCTGTTGAGTTACAGATCAGGTTATGAATCTTTTCCTTCCATGGCTTTGTAGTTTAAAAAACATCTGATTTTGTCTTTATGAAAGAATATGGACAAATTTCCTTTTACCATAGAATATGTTTTAGATTAGCTGTTCCTATCACAGTATGAATGACTCCCTTGCCATAGTTTCTCGTTCACATGCATGAAACACTTTGTCATTTGATTAGGTATATACGATTCATTTTTTGAGTGTAGAATAGGTTTTTGTTTGCTGCTGGTGTTGAAGGATTACATTGCTGTGTGAGTCTCTTCCTTTCATGGTTTTGTCGTTTACACATACATCTGATTTTGTCATTCAATTGTGAAAGGGATGTGGTAACATTTTTAAGTAGATACGATTTAGATTTGCTGCTCTTTTGTTCAGTATGAATACCGTCTTCGTTGGCCAGTTTTCTAGTTCCCACGCATACATCTTTCGTTTTGTTGTTTGATTAGGGGTATGGTTAATTTTTCTAGCGTATAATCTCTTCCGTTCGTATTAAAAGGATTAGGTTGATAAAGGAATCTCGTTTTGTCTTGGTATTGTTTTTCACTTTACGTATAGTTTCGATTGTTACAGAATGTGGTTTGCAATTAACGTATAATATTTTTCTGAGTTTTCTGTTAGCGTCGAAGGAATAGAACAGTGTATATGAATTTCTACTTGTCATGGTGTTACAGTTACCACCTTAATAGTCATGTTATGCAGGTTGTGTGAAAGGGTATAGTTGTATTTTTTAAGTAGAACATGTTTTTCTTCGTAGCATGGAGACGATGTCTATAAAATGGTTAATCTATCGGCACGAATTTTCGAGCATAAAAATTTAACGAATAAAAAGATCCCGGAGAAAAAGAATGATAAATTTAATTACATTGAATTATTTAACTTGGCATACATCTTTTCTTTAGCACTGAGTACAGGGGATATAGCTAGATTACCACACAATGTGTGTGTGTGTGTGTGTGTGTGTGTGTGTGTGTGTGTGTGTGTGTGTGTGTGTGTGTGTGTGTGTGTGTGTGTGTGTGTGTGTGTGTGTGTGTGTGTGTGTGTGTGTGTGTGTGTGTGTGTGTGTGTGTGTGTGTGTGTGTGTGTGTGATCAACTACCAATGAAAAGAAGTGTGAGTTTTATTGCATCCAATAAAAGATGTTATCAATTCATTTATATACCTATGCCTTTATTGCTGTATAGCTTTTTATCAAGAATAAAGGTTTTAAATAATGCACTGAAGTTTTTCTGAGTTACCAACGAAATTTTTCATCATACTTCGTAAAAGAAAAGTGATACTAAACATTTTAATGTTAACCTTTAATATATCAACTACATTTATTTTAAAAATATCATTTTCTTTAATCCCTTTATTATTTAATAAAAGATATTTATTAATTGTCAAATTAAGAGTGATATATTAACATGACATTATATAGTATGAAATTACATAGTAGAAAATATATATGTATAATTAATGTATTTTTCGAAATAATGAGTATGCTTATAATAATCAAATTAATAAACAATTTCTAATGTACAATAAGAAAAAAAAAAATTATAATTTTTTTTTTAAACTTATTTTTTATTTATAATAAATAAACAATTCTTTCTTTAGATGTTTTTAGTTTAAAAAAAATGAAATAAAATATGGAAAATAATCAAACGATTTTTATATTAAAAGATTTTGCAAAGAATAAATCACTTTCAGATATATAAACATCAGTTTTTAACAAATTAAAATTTATTCATAAAATATAAGTTTCAAAAACTTATATTATTAATAATAGTTTATTATTATAATAACTTTTCAAAAATCTATTAAAAAAGTATGTGCAAAAATTATAATCTATGAACAATTGTAATTGGAAAAAACTCCGTAACGGAAGAAAAAAAAAATTTCATGGCTGAGTTTAACTTAAGTAAACATCTCGTTTAGAATAGAGCAGAAAATAACAAAAAAAAGAAGTAAAATTTTTCCTTCATTAAAATTTTATTACTTTAAAAATCATTACACTAAAGAAAAACTTGGAAGTTGAATAATTAAATTCGGTTTTACAGCTATTGCGTTCTAGAATTTGCATATTAACGAATTATTTAAATAATTTAAAACATATAGACTCGTTTTGGAACACTTCGATACTGAAAATTCGTAACTTAAATCTTCATTTATAACTGGATAAATTAAATGCAATTAAATTTCTAGAAAAGCTTTTTTTTTGTTGTTGTTCATTAAACAAGACTTAAAAAGGATTCAAGATAAAAAATTCTTTCATTTCATCCATTAATTTCTTTGAATTTTTCAGTTAAAAAGTTTAAGTTACAAATTCAGCACATAATTTTAAAAACTATTGAACAAAAATATATACGAAATTAAAGAAAATACAGACAAAATCATAAATATATATATATATATATATAATGGAATGTTCCCATTAATCACATCACATTCCGGAATGTTCACATTAAATTTTATATTGTAGCATTTTTCCGAGAATGAGATATAGCAATTCCGTTCTCAGGGGTAAAGGAATGTATATTCTTTGACAAGTACATATTACCAACCTATCGCTTAAATCTGACAGCAGATTAGCAGTGTCGTGGATATTTATACCACATGCAATTAGTGTCTTGTTCTAATGAGAACAACAACCATTCAATACTTACAGCAGATAATCAGAATCATGGATAATGATACATTATGAAATTAGCGATTGTCTGTTCGACCTTCATAGGTCGAAACAATTTCAGATGGAATATGGATTGCGCCATGAGTTTCTATATCATGGTAGGTGATAGACCATGGAATGAGCAAGTGTCCACTCCAATAAGAAGTGAGGGAAGCTAACCTGCCCCTTCCTCCTCCCCCTCTCTGGCGGATTTTTTTTTTTTTAAAGGGAGGGTTGGGGAGAAGATCTACAAGAAGTGTTGTTTTAGGTTTTTTTCTATGAAGTGATAGAATAGGCCGGAAGTTTCGCAAGTCTTCAAAGTGAGCACCTTCTGGTTTCGTGTACTATCACGGCGTGTGATAATTAAGATTTACAGCAGTTCGAATGCATTAGATTCGTCGTAGACTCAAGAACTCTGAAAATCTTTGTGAATCAAATTTATGTCTATAATTTTCATTTGTTAAATAGTATAATAACCCAGGGTACTGTTTATATATATATATATATATATATGTGTGTGTGTGTGTGTGTGTGTGTGTGTGTGTGTGTGTGTGTGTGTGTGTGTGTGTGTGTGTGTGTGTGTGTGTGTGTGTGTGTGTGCGTGTGCGTGTGTGCGTGTGCGTGTGTGTGTGTGCGTGTGTGTAATGATTGTAAATAAATTTTAAAATGTTCCCGTGTACGCCGAGACGTTACAATATGGAACTATAGACTTAATTTATATCATTTCTTTCATGTCCTATATTTCGGTTATACTTTCTAACTCACATTAGATACACTCTTTTTACCCATAAATTGTTCCAAATTTCTATGAGCATATTTTTTTCACGGTAAGAAATAATTCAGTTTGTAATAAAGATCGACAATCAGAAAAAACATATTGTTCTAATACAAACAGCTGTTTTTATACTATAAATAAGAGAGAAAACTCTATTTAAGGCAATAAATGTTATCTTGTAATCTGGAGTGTTGCATACATACCATGTCGTATTTTGCTTGTGGATCTTAAAAACTGTTCTTAATAAATAGCATACGTATTGAAATATATTATGAAGGCATTTTAATGGAAAAGATTTTTTTTATAATGAAACGATAAAAAAAATGTTTCATATCGAAATTTAGTAGAAAATACAGAAGATAATAAATGTAAAAATGATAATAAAAATTAAAAAAAAAAAAACGCATTTCTAACATTATAAATCGATTTGCAAAAGATATGAGTCAGATTTATCGAAGATATATATTTAATTTCAGCTTTCCAACAAATATACAAATTAAGCAAAATATCAATAAATAAAAAAATCTTATTTATAGGTTATATTAAAAATTGAAATTAAAAAAGTTTACTTCCTATATTAATTCCACGACTTTTCGAATCAATCATTTGGCTACAAATTTAGTATAAATTTTCAAAATTATTTCATTAAAAACAAAAATACCTTTGAATTGAATAGACCATTATTATATACAAGTATATAGTTAAAAAAAAAATAATCTATTTTACAATCATAAGCTTATGAAAAGATTATAATACGAGAAGTTTATTCAAAAATATGACTTCAGTTATCACTAATATTATTTCTTTTTAAATTTTTATTGGCGAAACATTCGTATTTATTACCATATTATCAATCCTTCACCCATATATTCTTTCAAAGTTTCATGAATTTTAGAACATATTTTTCATTATGTTTAAAAACTTATATTCAAAGTTCTTAAACTGAAAAACTAAAATTAATCTAAAAAGAATTCTTTCATTTTTTTTTCATTATACAAAAGTACGGGAAAACGGCATTCAAATTGTATTAACTATTGCCATTTTAATTGCATTTTAGAACATACTTTCACGACATTTAAAATTTTTTATTCAAACTTCTTAAAGTTAAAGTAAAAATTATTCTAAAAAGAACTATACGAATACGCGTTTTTATTCTTCTACAAAATGTACCAATAAACACTGGTTAATTCTTTTTTACATGATAGAAAAGGACGGGAAAACCGCCATTTAAATTGCAATAACTGTCATTAGCATTTTATACTCTCTTTTAAACGTATCCTTTCGCACTTAAAAGATCCTAGGAATCCCGCATCTCACGTCGCCATTTTGATTTTATAGCAATAAAGCAACACAAAAAGCAACGGCAACTTGTGAAAGAAAAAAGTTGTAAACATTCTTTTAACGCCTTTAAAAATGCATTACTTGGGCTTGTATATCACCTTGTAATAGGCGCCACTAAAACCCAAAGTTATGCTTTCAAAATATGAAGAAAAAACATAAAAGAACGGATGAAAAGCTCTATAAGTTTTTAAAAATGTATTTATTTTGTCTTTCTTTCTGTTAGGTCTTTAATAAAGAACACATTAAAGTTCTTCGGGGTTTTATTAGCCCTATTATATTTTCCTTCGATGTCCATCGCCTTTGATTTGTTTATAATGAGATAGCGAAAACTCACGATTTTGTTTTATTCTATAATAAGAAATGTGGTTAGCGAAAGAGAGACTATCGTGTTTTACTGATTTTTCTAAATATAAAGAAGAACATGTTCAGCTTATTTTCAAGAATTTTTTTTCTTTTGCTTTAATTTTTTTTTTTCTTTTTGTTATTGTTCTTTCTCTAGCGGCTCTATTTATTACTTAAAAGAATAACTTAAATCATTTCGAGTGCGAAGTATATTCTTGCTTGTATATTTTTTGTAGAAGGCTGGACGCATGGTATTATCGAGAAAATAATCTTTTGGCGCTTTTCTAAGTCTTTTTCATCGATTTCTTAAGCACACAGTCGTTTCGATAAATAAAATGGGTTGTTGACAATGTTTCTAAAGCAATTTTAAGCATAACTATGTCTAGGCCATGTCAAAATTCTTTTTGTTCTTTCTCCTAGTGTAGCAATGAGAAATTTATTTCAGATCATACAACATTTTTTGGTAAATAAAAAAAAATTTTATATAATGAAATTTCTTTAAATTTCATTATATAAATAACAACCATAAAAATATGATTTGACATTTATTTGTTACTTTGCAAGATATGGAAATCCATTGAAAAGAAATTATGTGTATCAATATTTTGAAAAAGTGAAATAGTTTTTAAGTTATTTATATACCATTATACAAATTAAGCAAAATGCGAATTTATAAGCAAAAATGTTACTTATACGATTTATTAAAAATTAAAAATAAAAATTTCACTTCCCATATTAATTTACGACTTTTCGAGTCAAACGTTTTCCCAAAGTTCCGTATAATTTTTTCAAAACTATTTGATTAAAAATATGATTCTCTTTGGAATTTAATAGGCTGTAATTAATTATTTACAAGCAAATTGTTAAAAAAATAATACATTTCACAACCATAAGCTTATCAAAAGATAATACAAGAAATTTATTCAAAACCTTGAACTATTAGGAAATATATAGTACTAATATTAGTAATAATAATTATTTAGTACTATAAGTAATAATAATTATTTTGTAATTTAACAATAATTTTAACTCTTAGTAAATTTAATAATTAGTAATTTAGTAATATATTAGAATTAATATTTATATTAGTAATTCCATTCAAAAAATTTTATTGTCTAAAATTCGTATTTTCTCTATTTTATTGTCATATTGAGCAGTCTTCACCCATAATCTTAATCCACATTCTTCACCAATTCTACACCCACATAATCTTTTGAAGTTTTATGAATTTTTAGAACATATTTTTCATTATATTTCAAAACTTACATTCAAAGTTCTTAAATTTAAAACTAAAATTATTCCAAAAAGAATTCCACGAATACGCTTTTTTTTTTTTTTTTTTTCTTCTACAAAATGAACCAATAAACGCTGGTTAATTCTTTTTTACATGGTGCAAAAGGGCGGAAAAAACGCCATTTAAGTTGCAACAACTGTCATTAACATTTATACTCTCTTTTAAACATATCCTTTAGCACTTAAAAGATCCTAGGAATCCCGCATCTCATGTCGCCATTTTGGTTTATAGCCGAGATCTTGAATTACAGCAATAAAGCAGCACAAAAAGCAACGGAAAATTGTAAAAGAAAAAAAGTAGTAAACATTCTTGTAAGGCCTTTAAAAATGCATTACTTGGGCTTGCATCTCGCCTTGTAATAGACGCCACTAAAACCCAAATTTATGCTTTCAAAATATGAAGAAAACATAAAAGAACGGATGAAATGCTTCATAAGTTTTTTCTTATTTTATTTACTGTCTTTCTTTCTGTTAGATCTTTAATAAAGAACGCATTAAAGTTCTTCGAGGTTTTATTAGCCCTATTATATTTTCCTTCGATGTCCATCGCCTTTGATTTGTTTATAATGAGATAGCGAAAAGTCACGATTTTGTTTTATTCTATAATAAGAAATGTGGTTAGCGAAAGAGAGACTATAGTGTTTTACTGGATTTTTCTAAAGATAAGTAAGAAGAATATATTCAGCTTATGTTAAAGAATTTTTTTCTAGTTGCTTTATATTTTTTCTTTTTTGTTATTGTTTTTCTTTATCTAGTGGCTCTGTTTGTTACTTAAAAGAAGAACTTAAATAATTTCGAGTGCAAAAAGTATAGTGTAAGTATTTGCTTGTATTTTTTCGTAGAGGGTTGGACGCATGATATTATCGATAATTTTTCCGGTGTTTTTCCAAGTCTTCCTTACATCGATTTGTTAAGTCCATAGTCGTTTCGATAAATAAAATGGGTTTTTGACGAAGTATCTGCAGGCAGTTTTAAGCATAACTCTCTGTCATGTCCGTGTCAAAAATTATTTTGTTCTTTCTCCTAGAAAAGCAATGGGAAATTTATTTCAGTAGATAAAATCATTTTTTAGTAAAATAAAAATAATTTACTTAAAAAAATTTTGTTGCTTCGATAATTAGCAAATGTTAAACATCATTTAACATTTGTTTGTTACCATAAATTGTATGTTTAGTAGTAATCAATTATTTTTATTATTAATGAGTAGCCATGAGTTATAATTAAATCATTTTAGTTGAAAATATTTTCATAATGAAACGGTAAAAAAAACGATGTTTAAAATAGAAATTTACTAGAAGGTAAATAGCAAGTAGTTAACGTCAATGAATGATTTCTAGCATTATAAATCTATAAAATAATTCTATTTGCAAAAATTTATTCATTTTACAAATGCCGAAACATTAGCGCTTAAGCGATTAGTTCACGGACTCTCCAGTACTTTTTGACCCTGTCCTCATACCGAAAAAATGCAGTACAATTATTTAAATGTTCAAAAGCCCTTCGCCCAATAGAGTCACGTAAAATACAGTTTAGGAATTCCACCATTCCAATTCTATAGAGGTGGACACGTAAGCGGTTTTGATCACTCAAACGTCTCAATAAAGCCACCACTGTCTTTCTTGGAAAACTGGGAATAGTTCTCTTTTTCCCCAAAAATATCCAGTGGCCTGCTGGCCAATTGGCTGGCTCTCTTACCTTTGGTAACACAGGCTTCTGGTTCGAATCCTGGCTGTGGCATGGATATTTGCTGTGGTTCGGAATCCCCGCTAAACAGTATGTGCCGGTCTAATTAGTCTGAAGTGTGCATAAAATGACAGTAGAGCGACAAACCCAGAATTCTCCATGTCTTGTATATATCGAGTTGAATCATATATTGTTTAGGAATTTTCTTAAGTTGAGTTAAAAAACAATTTAGTCGTATAAAATGAAAGCGATCGATTAATGTGTTGCTCTATTAAAATTCCTTTCTTAACCAGTATATCAGTTTTTCGTTGTCTATAATTTCACAGTAGCTGGAACTCATTGGAAAGAATCCCTATTTCCAATAAGTCAAATATTTTTAAGTTATGCATATAACATTTAAATTAATCACTATATACAAATCAACCATTATACAAATTATGCAAAACACGAATTTATAATCTAAAAAAAATCTTACTTCTTCAATTTATCGAAAATAAAAAAAAAAAATTTCAATTCTAACATTAATTCTACGACTTCTCAATTCAAACGTTTAGCTGCATGTTGAATATAAATTTTCAAAACTATTTAATTAAAAATAAAGCTCTCTTTGGAATTTAATAGAGTGTCATTGTTATATAAAGTATAGTTAAAACATAAACCGTTTTACAATCATAAGTTCGTAAAAGAAGATAATGCAAGAAATTTATTCAAAATATATAGCTTAAATGTTAAATTTTTATTGGCAAAAAATTCGTATTTTATTGCCACATTATCCAATCCTTCACCCACATTTTTTCGAACTTTTATGAATTTTAGAACATATTTTCATTGCGTTTAAGAACTTATATTCAAAGTTCTTAAAGTTAAAACTAAAATTATTCAAAAAAAATGTCGCTATGAATGCACATTTTTTATTCTTCTACAAAAATGAACCAATAAAAACTGGTTAATTCTTTTTTTACATGATACAAAAGGCGGGAAAAACCCATTTAAATTGCAATAACTGTCGTTAACATTTTATACTCTCTTTTAAACATATCCTTTCGCACTTAAAAGATCCTCGAAATCCGCATCTCACGTCGCCATTTTGATTTTTATAGCCGAGATCTTGAATTACAGCAATAAAACAGCAAAAAGTAACGGCAAATTCTAAAAAGAAAAAAAGTTGTAAGCATTCTTGTAACGCCATTAAAAATGCCTTACTTGGGCTTGTATCTCGCCTTGTAATAGACGCCACTAAAACCCGAAGTTATGCTTTCAAAATATGAAGAAAGCATAAAAGAACGGATGAACGGATTTATTTTTGTCTTTCTTTTCTGTTAGGTCTTTAATAAAGGGCGCATTAAAGTTCTTTACGCAAACACAGCGGAACATTTCGGAAGGAATTGGGCAAAAATACTTTTCACGTTCATGTTATAACATCAAAGATCTATATGTTATAACTGCTGTGCTAATACTGCTCCAGCAAACTATGTATGAAAGTATGAATAGTTTCTACAGAATCTTTTATAGAACTTTTGGAACTTCTATAGAACTGGTATCCATCCAGACATCTAAATTTACTTTTATTGGCGAAGTACTGCAATTTCTTGACTGCAATATGCGGAGTAATTTCCTTTCAGGATCGTTTATCAGAAAATAGGTAAAAAATTTCATCGTATAAATGTGATATCTTTTACCTTCAGATATTATCTCGAATATTTAAATTTTCTCAAAATTGTTTTGAAATGTTTGTTGAAGATTTTTTTTCTTTAGATTTGTATTAAATTATAAAAACTTCTTTAAAAAGTAAGAAATGAATTGTTAGTTAAATGTTAAAGGTAAGTGTTTAGATTTAAAAAAACTGCAAATGAAAAATTTTTTTGATTCCTTAACATTGGGGGATGGGGCCTGGGGGCCATGCAGCAAGCGCTCTGGCGCTCGCTGTCACAGACTTCGGGTTCGATTCTTGGTGGTACTATGGATGTTTGGCTTGGAATCCACTTTAAACCATGCGGTTCCGATTTAATAAGACTGACAACCGTATCCTTAAAAAGAAAACATCTCCTGTCTAGCAATTTGCCAGTAGGGCGAACGGCCTTGGCCCACCATGGGGCTGCTGCGCCGTAAAGATTTGGTTTGGTTGGTTTGTCAGTCTACGGTCATTTTTGCGAACAGTTTTGGCTAATTATACCGGGAACTACATACCGTGGATTCACTATCACTAACAAACATCCATTCCACCGCCGGGACTCGAGCCGAAGCCTAAATTTTTACTATCAGAATTATACATTTTCTGAATTTTATCATATATTTTACGAAACAGGTTTTTTTCATTATACATTTTTAGTAGAAAAATATATCTTGAATTTCATTAAATAAAAATTTAGATCCTAAATACTTATATATTTATAATTTTTTTGAATTAATTCCAAATAATTACTGTTTCCATTCAAATATTTAAAAATAAAAATTCCTTTATCAAATACATCTACAAACAAACCATTATCATTTTGAGGGATCTTGCAAAGCAATTTAAACCGGCATCCTTATATAGTTATGCAAAATATTTCTAAAAAGCTTACAATTTTTTGTCGATATTAGACCATTCTAGAACATTGATTTTATAACAGTAACATTTTATGGAAAAATCATTTTTTCAAATAGTTTCGATTCAGCCATAGCGCAGTAAAACTTCTCAATGTTTCTTAAACTGCAAACACAGTGGAATATTTCGGAGGAATTTGACAAAAATACTTTTCACGTCCGTATTATAATATCAAAGATCTATATGTTATAGCTGCTGTGCTAATACTGCTCCAACAGCAAACTATGGTATGAATAGTTTCAGCGAATCTTTTACAGAACTTTTTGAATCTTCTATAGGAACTTCAGTATCCATCCAGACATCTGAATTTCTTTTATTGAGTACCACCAATTTCTTGACTCTATATATTTGAATGTCCTTTCAGGACAGTTTATCAGAAAATAGAAAAAAAATTTCTATCATATAAATGGGATATCTTTTTATATTGCGAATTTGTCGTTATATTTAAATATTTCTTTTAAATTAGTTTTGAAATATATATTGAAGATTTTTTTCTTCGGTTGTTGATAAATTAACACAAATGCTAAAAGATAAATGAGTAGTTAGTCAAATATTAAGGTAGATGTTTAGATAAAAAAAACTGTGCTGAAAAAAGGGTGACTGGTGACTGAGACCTACTCACTTGGCTCAGTGACTAGTGATCTGGAGCTCGCTGGTTCGAATCGGATGCTTGTAATGGTTTGGTGTCCACTTTAAATTGTTGATTCCGATCTAATATGATTGTATGGGAACATTAGACGTAGTGCTGACAACCCCTAAACCGTTTAAAAGAAAAGAATCCATCTGCTGTAAGCAGAACGGCCTTGGTTCACTATGGGCTGTAGTGCCATGGAGTTAGTTATATGTGAAACTGTAGTTTCCTCCTACGCATTGGCAAAAGAGCATCCCCAGTGATATTCAGCAAGAAATGGTCGGTAGTCTTGGTCAATAGGCTAACCATGGGCTGTAGTACCGGTGCAAATAGTTAATTGGTTAGCATTGATATAAATTCCACTTTCAAATTTTTCAAATATATTATTATTAAAAATAGTGGACAATACTCACTTTAGTATGGTGTACGGTGTTCACCGTAAGGGAATTTTGTAAATAATTTTTAATAACTTTCTTAATAATTTGTATTTATGGATATTTGTATAGTGAAACTCTCGATTGTTTTTCTTAAGTGTTGATGATTGAAAGTATCTCAGAAAATTTTAGAATCTCCAAAGCTGGACAACCAGAATCTTTCAGAACTGTAGAGAATCTTGGTTCACAAGCAAATTTTCGTTTTCGTGTCAATTGAAAATTATTGAGATTATAATCCCAAACATTTGACTTTTAAGACAGAAGATTTCTTCGGTTTGAATTGACGAAATGAGGTCAATTTTTTATTTAAAAAAATATTAAATCCTTGAATCATATTTTTCTCGGTATATAAAAAGAAAACATTAAATTGGAACACCACCATCTTAGTAAACTTAAATACTACCTACATTGAAGGTAAGTCCATTATTAAGCTTTTTACTATGTGTTCGCTGCCTCACTTAAGTATATGAAACAATGTTCCGATTTCCAAACAATGTTCCGATCCATCTTTTTTTTTTTTACAGTGGAAGTATCTCTAAGTTTCAGGTCTTTTGCTTATTTTTGGGAGCTTCCCATTAAATACTCTTATGGTAAAAAGGACAAGGAAGAAAAAGCATTAAGAAAATGAAAAAGAGAAGTAAAATCTCTCAGGCTGACACGAAAGGATTTGTCTGCAATTCTCTTGCAAGGGAGAAAAAAACAGAAAATGGAGCACTAAAAGAATATCAGGCGGGATAAAAAATCGGCTTACACGGAACGGCATTAAAGAAGTGAATCTCGATGTCTCCAGAAATGAAATAAAAGACATGACTCATATTGTTATTGCAGCTGCTTCGTCAAATCACAGAGATCACGGTGATGTTTTAGTAATAGAGTTCTAATGCGAGTCTCGTGTTCCTTGAAGTAATCGATGGAGCCGTTGGGTTTTGGGATGTTTGGTTAACTTTTTGTCTCCAGTGAAAGTTATAGTTGTTGATTGTGTATATTGGATATTGAATAGAGCCAAAATAAACAGAGATTACAAGAAGTTACTAAGTTCTAATGGATTAATGGTTACTATACCTTTTTATCTACTTCAAAAAACAAAATGGCACTTTTAGGAAAAATAATGTTTATTGTATTTATTCTTACAATAACATTTTGTATCTCAACTTAAGTTTTCAAATCTACTTTTATACTCATAGCAAACAAAAAAAATGTATTTCTTTTTTATTTCATCGTTCACTTAGAAAAGCTCAATATTAATACATACTTTTTATAATATTAATACATACATTATAATTAATGAAACTCTTTAATATCTCAGAAATTACCAAACTTTATCTCAAGTCAAGATACCTTTAAGAGAATTAGAATTTCCACTTACGACACATAGCCAAATATTATATGTATATAATATTAGACTATGACCAAATATATAAATATATATATATATATATAGCATATATATATATATATATATATGTATAGCATATATAATATATAGTAGCATATATATTGCTATATATATGCTGCTCTTATATGTATATAATATATATATATATATATATATATATCATATATATATATATAATATATATAATCTGAAGCCATATATACTATATATATACTCTATATATCATGCATACTTAACATTAGACTTATAATATGGCCAAGTTATATTACTTCTTATAAAGCTTGATTAGATTTATACATAAAGATGCCACGCGACAACATCGTAAGATTCGAGGGACCTCTTGCTTTGGAGCGAACTGCCTTTGCCGTAGATAATTTATATCTTTAATTTTTATTTCTTTTTGTAAGTAATATATTTACCCAGTGTTCTGTGAATCATTATCATAATGTTCGTAAATAAAAATAAATTAAAAGTGTTCCATGAATCCTAAGTGGTCTCTTCTTGAACCGTTGTAGGTCTAGTATAGGCTGAGATGTCGTTACAATATACCCACAATTAAAAAGCGTAGAAAAATATGTTTCTTTTAGAAATTTTCTGTGAGAAGTATTTTTTTATTTGAAATAGCAATTCCCTTTTTATGAATGTTGTGTTATAAAGGAACTATTTTCCAAGTCTACCGTCAGCGTTTCAGTACAGCCGTGTTGAAGGAATTCACTTTAGAAGAACACGTCTGTATACATGGTGAAATTTCCCTCCAGTAATTTACTTTAACTCCTTTAAGTGAATCTATCATAAAAATCCCCATTTTAAATAAACAGACATAAGCAAGGTAGTAAGTATTGTTATTATTATCATCATTTTGAGACGTGTCAGTGATCTGTTGAAAACGAATGCAACTTAAATAGAAAATTGCATCAAATTCGTTCACAGATGTCAAGCAAGAAGACAGAAACATCATTTCAAAGCTTATCGCTTCTTTTGAAACTTCATTGAAATTTCACTCTAACAAGAATAAAAATGATGTCAGTAAAATGACGTCGTAGCTAAGAGTGGAGATTTGAATCACAAAAAAGAACTCAGACAACCACTGTTATAAAAAAATGTTAGGCCTTGCAATTCGAAGTCTTGATAAAAGTTGTATCAACTTTTAGAATGTTTTAAAAATTTTCAGTGAATCGATCTTTTTTATTCTTTAGAAATTTTATAAAAAGTGGTTTTACAGGAGTTTTTTTTATAAGCCTGACGGGAAATTTCTTTTAAAATTTTTATATAATTCTCAAGCTTCATTTATTCCTTTTATAACGCTGTCGTAAATTTAATATAATGGAAAATTATATTATGGAAATATTTTTTTTTTAAACATGTATTATCAAATTAAATAACTAAATAAAAAGCATCATTTTCTTTGGATATTTAGCATTTTAATTTATAATTTTAGTCAATATAATTATTTCATATTCAAAATTATACAAACAATTTTATTGCATTATTTAGTTTTTAATATTAAGATATTATTTTAAAAAGTATTAAAAGATTAAGTTGTTAATATTTGTATAAATTTGTAGTGTGAAGTATAGCATATAATATGAAATATGTGGTATAATATATATAATGTTGTTTTAAATACTATTCATGATCCGAAGTCTTCGTCACTTTAACGACATATATGTAGCAGCTTTCAAATTGTGCGGTGAGTGCATCCATATGGCTCATCCGAAAGCTGGGTGCTATACATCCACACTGTTCCACAGTAAAAGTTCTGCTGTACAACATTCATCAATAGAGCCTTCTGTTGCGACATCCATATTATTTCACTTTAATGAATCTGCTGTACAACATCCATATTGTTCTACCATAAAAGTTCCCTGTGGTGTAACATCCACACTGTTCCACCGTAAAAAGTTCTGCTGTACAACATCCAGCAATAGAGAGCCTTCTGTGCAACATCCCATATTATACCACCGTAATGAATCTGCTGTACAACATCCATATACCATAACAGAGTCGGCTGTGCAACATCCACTATTATTCCACCGTAATGAATCTGCTGTACAACATCCATATTGTTATACCATAAGGAGTCATCCATATTATTCCACCGTGGCTGAATCTGCTGTACAACATCCATATTGTTCTCCCATATAGAGACTTCTATGTAACATCCTTATATATCCATATGGTCTGTGAAAATATCCTTATAGTTGCACCACGAAGTGTCTGCAACACAAAATCCTTATAGTTCCATGGCTAAAGAGTTTCTATGCAACATCCATATTGTTCTACCATAAAGACTCTGCTGTACAACATCCAACATTTTCCAAAGGCTGCTTTTTGACTTGATAATTAAAAATTTATACACAAGTCATTCAAAAAATTATCTTAAACATATCGCGATATATACAAAGTATTTTTACTTTTTCAATAATCGTTTTTCAGATCTCCTTTTAAAAATTCTATTCTATTTCTAGGCATTCGATATTGCGATAGTGCCGTTCCTCCTACGGGCAGATTTCGAGAGAGAAGATTTTCTTATCAAAACGTGAAGTTGGTGCAGTCTTCGCCCAACGCTCTATAGTCAGTAAGTGGAGGCCACGACCTGCGGTTTTAGTGAATTCCGAACCACTACAAACATCCATGGTACCGCCGGGACTCAAAAACCAGAAACTTGTGGCACCGAGCACCAGAAGTCTAAGTCAACTTGGCCGTGAGGCACAATTTAATCTCTATATGTTAGAAATCAATAAAAATTTTATGCTTTTATAAATGGTGGTATTTTATAAAAAATCTTATCGATTTATTATCCAATTCAAGGATAATCAGATATTTGAACTATATATATCGTAGTTTATACAATGTTATATTATTAAGAATATAACTATCACTCTGATTTGAGTGTAACTGTATTATAATACGAATAAATAAGTTAATTTTAGTTTAAGCAGTCTTATCTTATCTGTCGTATCTTTTCTTCTGCAAGGTCAAAGTAATTAACCCTCACTCTGAGAAAAAAAGTCTTTCATCTTTTATTGTTACTGTATACTTTTTCTTTGGTTTCCAGATCATCCCATTTGATTATTAGATTAATTCTTACTCTTAAAGTCATTAAGTTGAGTTCTTAATTGCAAATAGTTCAAATTATATTTTCGAAATGTTGCATTATCTCTTCCTTAAGAGTATAGTAAATTTTGGTAGTTCATTCTATCGATAACATCTTATCTTGTTATAAAATATTATTACATTAAGACTGAAGTAAAATTATGAATATAATACAGGGTTTTTTTTTATCTCGCTTGATGCAATGATCTTTTTATTTACAGCTTATTTATCAAAAAGTTAAAGTTTGTTTTACAGTTCTTTAGATTACAGACGGTTGAAATTTACTGCTAATTGCTTTTTTTCTTCATTTTAAGAAACTTAATAACGACTTTTTTACACAAGTAGCATTTTTCTTTATTTGTAAACATAACGTTTATTATTACATAATCAAAATATTTTGATAACGTTAATAGCATAATAAAAGACGTTAATGATGTTTTATTTATTTTGTCAGCATGATATTTCTAATTTGATACAGATAGATGATTTTTTTTGTAAGAGTAATTTTTTACATTTATTCGGTGAATGCATTCTCGGTTGTATTTCGTAAAAATAAAAAATGGAATTTAATATAATTACTTTTTGTTCTTTTACTTGTTCTTTCTCTTGTTTTATTGCAACGTCGCGGCCTATACTGGACCTATAAATTGCACTTTCATTTTCATAGGAACACTTTAATTTTTATTTACAAGCATCATATGTATATATAACAGGTGGGCTGAAAACTTCATAGGTTGACACATAGATGGTGCTACTAGTATTAAATCCACATATATTTTAGTTAGCCCCAACCTTCAAAAGACACGTGTATAAATTTGACAGCTGTTGCACTATTAGTATGTGGAGTTATAGCATTTTTAGTGAAGCAACTTTTGTTAGTTTGAAAAAATGGATGAAAAGGAATTTCGTGTGTTAATAAAGCATTGGTTTTTGGCGAAAAATATTTATTGAAGCCAAATCTTGGCTTGATAAACATTATTCAGACTTTGCACCAGGAAATCAACCATAAAAGAAGTGGTTTGCTAAATTTAAACGAAGCGAAATGAGCACCGAGGACGATGCACGCAGTGGACGCCCCAAAGAGGGTGTTACCGACGAAAACATCAAAAAAAGTCCACAAACTAATTTCTGATGACCGTAAAGTGGAAGTGGATTGAGATAGCTGAGGCCCTAAAAGATATCAAAGGAACGTGTTGGACATATCGTGAATGAATATTTGGATATGAAAGCTCTGCTCAAAGTGGGTGCCGCTACTTGTTTACAATCGACCAAAAACAACAACGGATTGATGATTTTAAAAAGCGGTGTTTGGAGCTGTTCAATCGTAATAAACCCAATTTTGCGTCAATATGTGACAATGGTTGAAACATGACTCCATCATATCTCACCAGTTCAATCGACAGTCAGCCGAGTGGCCTGCACGTGATGAACACTAAAAATGCTATAACTCACATGTACTAATAGTGCAACTGCTGTCAAATTTATGCACGTGTCTTTTTGAAGGTTAGCCAACTAAAAATCATATATGTGATTTAATACTAGCAGCACCATCTATGTCGTAATTTGCGCGTGTCAGAATTAAATATACAAGGATAATTTCTATGATAGAAATGAGATTTAGGTTTTAAAGAAAGTTCTACCCATTTTTCCAATTGGAAATAATTTGAATTTTTATGCCAAAATATCTCATATTTCCATCATGCCCATATTAATATTGACTCATTTACTATTTAAATGGTTGTGTTAGGACAAAACCTGGAAGCTTCCTTTTCTTCTTAAAAACATGACCTCAAATATCGTTGAGCCTTATCGTATTTTAATCACATTATAAAGAAAATCTTAATTGTAGTCAACTACATTTTATTTTAAAAATAAAAAATGACAATTTTCACACTGACTGGTGGACAATATCAAAGTATATTGACTCATTTACTATTTAAAATAGCTGATATTATGTTTTGGGAGAATTAAAGTCCTCTTCTTCTAAAAACATGACTCAAATCTCGTTAAAATTCTCAACTTATTTTTGAGCCAGCATTATAAAAAAAACTTGAGTAAATTATTATTACATTTTTTATGTTGAAATAAAATTCAAAATTTAAAAAAACTTACTATAGCACTTTTACTCAAGCATACTTTTTCTAGAGTAAGACCCACATTATAGAAAACAAGTAATATAAAAAAAATGTAAGTCAATTCCAACTTTTTTTCACTATATTGCAGAAAATCCTTTATAAATAAAATTAAATTTTCCTCTTACATCTGGCACCATCTATTGATAGATAAATGTACTTAAATCTGAAAAAATTAAAATTAATTAATTAATTAATATTTGAAAAAAACTGTATTAACATCCAGAAGTGTCATCCACTACAAGTTCAAAAATATATTTCAACTTGAGTGGATGAATAACAACAATATAAAAAAAAAGATTTTTAAAGTCAATTCTACTTTTATTTCACTATATTGCAGAAAGTCTTTTCTCATTATTGTCATTTTTTTAAGTTTGTTCATCCTATTGGTAGATATAAACTTAAATCTAAAAAAAAAAAAAAACTAAACTTAATTTAATTTAATTACTCAATTGAAAATTTGAACAAGATATATATAGGGAGTGTGAACTAATAGTAGGAATTTAATGCTTTTAATTGAATAAATTATTATATTTTATTTTTAAAATAAAATACAAAATTTAAAAAAAAAAAAGCCCATAATTTTTAGCTCAGATAACTAATATAGAAAGCCCGAAATTGAGCCATAAAATAATTACAAATGTTCCCGCCATATCCCTCTACAGATACGATACATCCCTCTTACGAAGATAAACGACAATCAAGTATGAGACCCAAATTCCTGAAAACTCTTTGGACGAAATTAAAATGAATAAAATAAGTAAAATTGCTACTTCCTTCTCTTCTTTTCAATAATAAGGAGAAAACGAAAAAGAAAAACTTCCAATAGGCTTCTCTGGGTAGAAAGAAAAAGGGGGGAGTAAAAATAAAAAGAAAATATTAGAAAAGTCAAACGCAATTCATCCAGTTTAAAAGAAGATAAAGACGCCAAATGGCACAGGATTTTAACCGTAATACTTTATAGGAGGGTTGGTTAGCCTGAGTTTTGTAAAGAAAGGTGCAAAAGAACTCTTTTCTCTGTGTGTCCTAAGCAATTTTTTTTCATCCCTGGTGTGTACTAGATGCTTTTCTTTCTTCCCAGTAAGAAAACTAATCCTATGCTAAAATACATAATATGAAGCATGGCATCGTTTGTAGCGTCGACAAGAAATCGTTTGGGGACAGTTATCTGAGCTAAGTGTTCAGAATATATCTCAAAATCGTTTGGCTGATGCAGCAGTGCAATAGGTTGAAATATATTTTATCTTCTTTTAATCTCGTAACTGCAACTGTATTTGACCTTAAAAGCATTGCATTTGATTGCCCATTTACGAAAAATTGGAAGATTTGGATGATTTTTAACATAGAATATCTATAGATAGTTGCTTTTTTTAATTCATCAAAAATATTTCCTGTATAGTGCTATCTACCATCTGGTGATTTGATTTAGAAATTTTCTTTAATTTAAAAATAAATTGTTTAAAAATTAAATTAAATTAAATTGTTTCAAATATTTAATTTTTGAACTTTATAAAACTATGACCTTTTATTAATTTTTTTTTCCTTTAAAAATATTCTACTATATAAGCCATTTTATATTTGATTTTCTTATTTTTTTTATTTATAAATACTAATTTACAGTAATTTTTCCTTACAATTTGGCAAACTATCGTTATTAATGTTTTAAATCTGCAATTGAAATATTTCTTCTTGATTCCTTTGCTCATTTTTGACCATTTCCAAAGATCAAAACAATCATTCGAGAGGTATATACTTTTTGCTCAACGTTTTTCTTTTTTCGACTTTTTGTTGTGTTTGTGTTTGGTTTAGTTAAGGCAATGGACCTGTTTTTTTCTGGGAAACAACACTTGTAGAGGAAGCAGAGATGAATGTAGGTGGCTATTTATCAGGGTTAACAGAAGCAGCAAAGTCATTAGCTCGAGGTTTTGGAATGGGAAAGTGGAGTAAGTCTTTTAAATGGCGTACAAATTATTCCTATCTTATCATGACGAAAACGAAATATTTAGGTCGGACTATTAGGTGAACACTAAGTATTTTGTTTTTCTTGGCGATTTCAGAGTAAGATAAATGAAGTCTCATGCTTCAGAATAAAAATTTGAGTAACATGTGGCAGATACAGTATAATGAGAATACAATAGATACATAGAATATGAATGAGATTGTAAACTGTGAATTTAGTAGACAAATGAGATACAGTAGACAAAAATGAGATACTGTGAAGTGTGAATTTAATATACAGATGAGATGCAGGAGATGAATATGTGAGCAGACGAATGAGGATACAATGGACGAATTAGAATATATTAAACAGCTCAGACTACAATAGGGTATATTCTCTTTTATTGATATACAGTAAATGAATGAAATACAGAAAAATAAGAAAGTATTCGAGTGGGGTACAAAGTGATAATATGGCAGATTGAGAATACAGTAGACGAGTGAGATACAGCGTAGGGAAGAATATACTGTATTCAGTACATTAGTGAATGCATTAATAGTGATAAGATAGTTTGTTTTAGAAAGTTGAATGATAATCTGAATAATTGCAGTTATATATCTGATATATAAAAAAAACATACATAGAAAATTTTTACATTTTTAATTGAAAATGATACAGTTATAAAATCAATAAACGTGCCTTTTTTATTCTTAATTCTATTGACATCAACAAGTTAGACATCGCAAATCTTATATTGAAAGTATTTGAGTAAATTATCCAAAACTAACTATTTTTTACTTAAAAACTTCATCAAAGGCTATGTTATTAGCTGTGAATCAAGTTATAAATTACATTTAGAAATTGCCTTTAAACTATACACTTGTAGCAAGCATAATTTTATTGTTAAATAATATCTTTTGACAAACATGGTTAAATGCAGGGCAAACATCTATAAAAAAGCACTTAATTACGTACTACTTTCTCAATTAAATATGATTACCAAAATATTAACAAAATAGTGAGATTTGATGAGCAAATAAATGATCCTGAATGTTAGTAGAAAATCAAATACTATGTTATCTTTTTTAATTTGTTAAGTTTCAATGCCTTAGTATATTTTTCCATGTTAATATGCTAGATTTCAGTTTCTCTTAGATAAAACTATTTACTCATTTATTTGGTTACTTAATAAAAATCTGTTATGAATATTACTTGAAAAGATCTTCTATAAACAAATATGAAGTGTTATTAAATTTGACAACTCATTACATTTTTACATTTGCATATATATTATTTTGAATAATGTCTGAATATTTTAGAAAAATTTCCCCCAACAATTTTATAGCATCCTATTTATGAGTCTTTTAAAAAATTCTTTCATTTACTACAACATTCTAATTATCATTTAACGAATCATATTTATATTAATGTCTATTTTAATTTAATGCATAATTAGTATAATTATGTCATTCGCGGGAATAAAAAATGCAAACAGATCTCGTAAAATTATGATACATAATACTATAATTATGTTTAATATAACTAAGTAAATGTAATAAAATATACATTATATCAAATTAATTAGATTATCTCTTGTAATAATGCACGGGGTATTTCCTAACGAGATAATACAAAAAGCATTTCTGGTGTTCTTCATTTACACAGAAAAAAATTTAGAACAAAATTATCGTTTGGTCCAGACGCCATTAGAATAATTAGCAGAAATTATGTTCGATTGAATAATTTAATGAGAAGTTATTAATCTCTAATAAATCTCCATAATTACTGCACTCACGAAATTATATTGTGATATTTTATGGAATATTTATAAATTTAATTACAAGGCGATATTTATTTCATAATAACCTTTCCATATCGCATATCAACAGTGTATAAAAATACAACTATTCGTATTTGTTTTGAAAAATAGGTATATCAACCAAAATTCATGTCTAAAATTTTAATAGCTAATAGGTAGTTTGTGATTTTAAAGAATATGCATAAATTTAAATGTTGTTTATTGTTTTCTTCAATAACTAATAGTTAACGTTTTAAATGTATACATTTATTAAACTGATCTAAAAATAAAACCCGTTTTTTTTTTAGTCACTTAGTCTACAGATCAAAATAACTCTGTATTTCTATGTTTTTTACAATTTTTGTTCATCATATGTTTGCGTTTACAGCAATTTAAACTACTACTAAGATTATACATTGTCTGTATTTCAAATTGAAGTTTATTTTTATTATTGTTAAACTAAATTTTATTATCAATTTGACAATTTCCTGATAGAAAACTTTGTAACCTGGACAATAAATTAAATCTCATTTTAATTACTTATTAAGAGGCCTTGATGGTCGAGAGACTGGTACTCTGGTGTCCAGTGCCACAGGTTTCAAGTTCGAGACCCGGCGCTATTAGGGATGTTTGTAGTGGTTCGAAATCTACTTTAAAACATAGTTCCGATCTAATAAAAAACCAAAGCGTAGGGTTGACAACCTACCCTGTAAAAAAGTAAACATCTCCTGTTTCGAAACCTGCCAGCAAGCAGACCCAGCCTTGGCATATACGGTTTATATATTTGGACGATATATATAATTAATCAAACACTTTTAGAAAGTTGAATGACAATCTGAATAAGTGCATATATATATATATATATATATATATATATATATGTTATATAAAACCAACTTACATAGAAGCTTGTTCTAATTTAAACTGAATATGATACAACTATAAAACCAATGAATGTGCCTTTTTATTTTTAATTTTATTGACATCAACAAGTTAAACTCTTACATTGCACTTCTCACATTACACATCCAATCTGACATTGAAAGTATTTGCATAAATTATCCGAAAGACTAACTATTTTTACATAAAAACATATCAAATGCTTTGGGATTGACTGTGAATTAAGTTATAAATTGCATTTAGAAATTACCTTTTAAACTATACACTTGTAGCAAGCATAATTATATTGTTAAACAACATCTTTTGACAAACATTGTTAAATGGGTCCTTAATAATACCATAAAAAGCACTTAATTACGTACTACTTACGTCTTAATTAAATATGATTACCAAATATTAACAAAATAGTGAGATTTGATGAGCAAATAAATGATCTGCATGTTATTAGAAAATCAAATACTATGGTATCTTTTAATTTGTTATAAGTTTTGATGCCGTAGTGTATTTTTTCCATTTTAATATGCTTGATTTTAGTTTCTCTAGATTAAAATTATTTGCTCATTTATTTTAGTTACTTAATAAAAATCTGTTATGAATGTTACTTGAAAAGATCTTCTATAAACAAATATGAAGTGTTATTAAACTTGACAACTCATTGCATTTTCACATTCGCATTTATTAATATTTTGAATAATGTCTGAATATTTTATAAAACTTTTCCAAATAGTTTTATGGCATCCTATTTATGAGCAATATATTCATCTTTTCTAAAAAATCTTCCATTTACTAATACATTCTAATTATCATTTAACGAATCCTATTTATATTAATGTCTATTTTTTTAATTTAATGCATAATTAGTATAATTATGTCACTGCGGGCATAAAAAAATGCAAGCAGATCTCGTAAAATTATGATTTATAATACTATAATAATGTTTAATATAACTAAAAAGTAAATGTAATAAAATATACATTATATCAAATTAATTAGATTAGCTTTTGTAATAATACACGAACGTATTTCCTAACGAGATAAAACAAAAGCTTTTCTGGTGTTCTCTTCATTTACACAGAAAAAAATTTAGAACAAAAATATCATTTGGCCCCGACGCCATTAGAATAATTAGCAGAAATTATGTTCGGTTGAATAATTTAATGAGAAATTATTAATCTCTAATAAATCTCCATAATTATTACATGAAAATATATTGTAATATTTAATGGAATATTTATAAATTTAATTACATGGCGATATTTCATGATCACTTATTCCATATCGCATATCAACATTCTTTAAAAATACGACTATTTGAATTTGTTTTGAAAATAGCTAAATCCACCAAAAATTCATGTCTAAATTTTTATTTTAGGTTGTAGTTAGTAGGTTTCGTTTGGGGTTTTAAAGAATGCGCATAAATTCAAGGTGTTGCTTATTATTTTCTGAAAGGTTTTGTTTATTATTTTCTTCAGTAAATGATAGTTAACGTTTTGAATTTATACATTTCTTAAACTGATTTAAAAAAAATTTTTTTTATTTTTTTTTTTTCATTTAATCCACAGATCTAAATAATTCTGCATTTCTAAGTTTCTTACAGTTTTTTGCTCATTATATGATTACGCTTAAAGCAATTTAAACTAACTTTGGTTAATCTTAATTTATTCAATTTCATTATAAATATTGTGTTGTTAAAAAGACTACACCTTTTATTGAGATTTCAGTTCGATTTGATAACATTTCCATAATGTCTAATTTAAGATTATACATTGGCTGTATTTGAATTGGAAATTGAAGTTTATTTTATTAATATTAAACTAAATTTTATTAACAATTCGACAATTTCTAACCTGGACAATAATTGTATTTTGTAACCATACTTCCTCCTACCCACTGACAAGAAAGCCTCCTGTGGTGTTCTGAGAAATGGTCAGTCGGCCTGGAGACTCTCACCAGAGAGGAAGTAAAGCGCAAACATTTAGTTTATAGTCTACCATTCCCAGAAGAAATATATTTAGCTCACCCGTGTGTATTAATTGGCCTACAGACTCTCATCCGGAGAGGAAATATATTTCGCGAATCATGTACATAGCTTAATATCGGCTTAGAAGTGGAATCGTTCCACAAATCTATAATTATCTGTCCTTAAATGTGTTAAACATTGTATGCCTCTAATTATATGTGTGTGGTGTTTGTGCGTGTGTCAATAAAGCTGAGTTCTTCAACGTGTGCGTCAAGTATCTCAACTCAAGCTACAGACTATAATTTTAAATTAATTGCTTATTAATTTAAAACTACTAATTTATTACTTATTAATTTTATTTAATTAGTTATTAAAATTTTATTTAAAATGCTTCCTAACATAGCTTGATATTAGAATACATCTTAATTACATCTAAAATTCAATTTTAAATGCTTAATTAATTAATAAGTATAATAATTATTAAAATAAGTATTAAAATTAATTACTTAATTTTAATATTTAATTATTAAATTTAATTTTAATAAATATTTTAATGACTGATTAAAATTAATTAAAATAATTAATTTACTATTTTTATTAATCAATTAATTATTAATACTTATAATTAATCACTATTTTAAATTACTTATAAAAATTTAACTACTATTTACTTATTTTTAATTACTTATTAAATTTTTAATAAGTAATTATTAATTATTTAATTTTAATTACTTATTAAAATTTAATTTAAAACCACTAAAAATTACCACGAAAAACTCCTCTAACTAGTGATGAAATAAGTATAACTATCAGCATTTGAAGATCTTATGGGTGAAACCCTGGAAAATGTTCAACATTAAGCCAGACTGCCTATGCCATACACTTACATATGTTGTCATAATCCTCATTGAGATTTTCCGTTCCTAAAGGAAGTAATAACAATTGTCACATCTAATGGACACATATCTGATTTCCTCACTCATTCTAATACACCCCTTTTCCACTGATCCTGTTAGTTATCAATTTGAAGAGAATTTGTTGTAACACTTAAGAACAACATTTCATGTTATTGGGTCATATTACATTCTCCCTAATCTCACCAGTACACTTAACGCCACCTATCAGCGTTTTGAAAAGGTATGAATGTGAGATAAATGTTAGTTAAATATTTGTTCTCAAAGACTAAACGAGCACGATTTCGTTTACTCGGTGGTTCTCACACTTTTCGAAGTCGGGACATATTTAAACTCCTACAAATAAATAATCAATTTAAAAAATAAATAAATAATCTTAAAAATAATTTGGAGGCTTTAATGCTGATTGTAAAATCTAAATGATTTTCCTGCATTGAGTATATTATTAGCCATTAGTCAGCCATTATCTCCATTAATCGCTGCTTTCTATTGATGCTTGAAATTTTTAACTAAGCAAATAAAAACATTTCAGATGTCTTTAGTATATTTCACCGAAACAAAAACGTAGTTAAATAGAACATAATAAAAACATTCAGCTTAATACATCGCTGTATGTATTTGAGTTTGAGTGGATGAATAAAAAGTATTTTATGAACGATTAAAAATTTGAACAAGATATATATAGGGAGAGTGTGAACTAAAAGTAGGAATTTAATAAAAAGCTTTTTAATTGAATAAATTATTACATTTTATGTTAAAATAAAATACAAAATTTAAAAAAAAAGCCCATAACCTTACCATAACACTTTAACTTAAGTATGCTAATATAGAAAGCAAGAAATTGAGCCATAAATAATTACAAATGTTCCGCCATATCCCTTTACAGATACGATACATCCTCTTACGAAGATAAACGACAATCAAGTATGAGACCCGAATTCCTGAAAAACTCTTGACGAAATTAAAATGAATAAAATAAGTAAAATTGCTACTTCCTTCTTCTTCTTCTTTCCATAATAAAGAGGAAGAAAAAGGAAAAAAAACTTTGCTAACAGGCTTGGGTAGAAAAGAAATAAAAAGGGGAGGGGGAGTAAAAAATAGAAAAGAAAAATATTAGAAAAGTCAATGCACCATCCAGTTTAAAAAGAAGATAAATGCTTTTTAATTTTAAGCCACGGTTACAGGATTTTAACTGTAATACTTTATCGGGGGGAATGCCCAAGCTTTAGATGAAAGAGAGAAAAAGAACTTCCTTTCTCTGTGGTGTGTCCTAAGCAATTTTTTCATCCCTGATGTGTACTAGATGCTTTTCTTTCTTCCTAGTAAGAAAAACTAATCTCATAAAATACATAATATGAAACATGGCATCGTTTGTAGCGTCGAAAGAAATCGTTTGGGGACAGTTATCTGAGCTAAGTTAGAAATAGATCTCAAAAATCGTTTGGCTGATGCAGCAGTGCAATAGGTTGAAATATATTTTTCTTTTTTAATCTCGTAACTGCAACTGTCTTTGACCTTTCAAGTATCGCATTTGATTGTCCATTTACGAAAAATTGGAATATTTCGATGCTTTTTAACATAGAATATCTATAGATAGAAAATCGTATGAGTTAAGTGTTTAGAATATATGTCAAAATCGTTTGGCTGATGCAGCAGTGCAATAGGAAACGTTAAAATATATTTAATCTTTTTAAATCTCGTAACTGCAGCTGTATTTGGCCTTTCAAATTGGGAGATTTCAATGATTTTTAACATAGAATAACTATAGATAGAAAAATTAAATGTACTGTGTATGCAAATGTTTCTTAAAAACTATAACACTTAGCGTTCTAATTTCTAGAATATATCTTTATGTATCCTTTAATTTCTGCTTATTTTTATGTCATGCTTTTTCGTTTTCGGATTAAACCGTCTTTTTGGGTGATATTTCCAACGTTTTTCTTTTTCCCTTTGTTGTGTTCGTGTTTGGTTTAGTTAACGCAACGGCCGGGTTTTTCTGGGAAACAGCACTTGTTGAGGAAACAGAGATAAATGTAGGTGGTTCTATTTATCAGGTTAACAGAAGCAACAAAGTCATTAGCTAGTGGTTTTCGGATGGGAAAGTGGGGTAAGTTTTTTAAGTGGGGAAACAAATTATTCCTATCTATCATGACGGAAACGAAACATTTAGGTCGGACTATTGGATGAACACTGAGTATTTTTTTCTTGTCGATTTCAGAATAAGATAAATGAAGCCCATGCTTCAGAGGAAAGGAGATAAAATTTGAGTAACTTGTGGCATATACAGTATAATGAGAATACAATAGATACATAGATATGAATGAGATACTGTAAACTGTGAATTTAGTAGACAAATGAGATACAGTAGGCAAATGAGATGCTGTAAAGTGGGAATTTAATATACAGATGAGATGCAGTAGATAAATATGCAGCAGACGAATGAGAGCCACAATGGACGAATTAGAATATATTAAGCAGCTCAGAATACAGTAGGGAAGGCAGACTACAATAGGGTATATTCTCCTTTTATTGATATACAGTAAATGAATGAAATACAGAAAAATAAGTAAGTATTCGAGTGGGGTACAAAGGGATAATATAGCAGATTGAGAATACAGTAAACAGTGAGGTACAGCATAGGAAGAATATACTGTATTCAGTACATTAGTGAATGCATTAATAATGATAAGATAGTTTGTTTCCAAGAATGTTGAATGATAATCTGGAATAATTGCAGTTATATATCTGATATATAAAAACAAAACATATATAGAAATTTTTTTTACATTTTTAGTTGAAAATGATACAGTTATAAAATCAATAAATGTGCCTTTTTATTCTTAATTTTATTGACATCAACAAGTTAGACGCATCGCAAATCTTATATTGAAAGTATTTGAGTAAATTATCAAAAACTAGCTATTTTTATTTTAAAAAACCTATCAAAGGCTATGTTATTAGCAATGAATTAAGTTATAGTACATTTAGAAATTGGCTTTAAACTATACACTTGTAGCAAGCATAATTTTATTGTTAAACAATATCTTTTGACAAACATATGCGGTTGTGCATGGCAAACATCTATAAAAAGCTCTTAATTACATACTACTTTCTCAATTAGAAATACAATTTACCAAATATTAACAAAATAGTGAGATTTGATAAGCAAATAAATGATCTACGGAATGTTATTAGAAAATCAAAAATACTATGCTATCTTTTTAATCTGTCATAAGTTTTTGATGTCTTAGTATATTTTTTATTTTTAATATGTTTGATTTCAGTTTCTCTAGATTAAAATTATTTGCTCATTTATTTTGGTTACTTAATAAAAATCTGTTTACATGAATATTACTTGAAAAAGATCTTCTATAAACAAATATGAAGTGTTATTAAATTTGACAACTCACTACATTTTCACATTTGCATATATTATTATTTTGAATAATGTCTGAATATTTTTAAGAAAAACTTTTATAGAAAAGATTTTATGACATCCTATTTATGAGCAATATATTCATCTTTAAAAAAAAATTCCTTCATTTACTAATACATTCTAATTATCATTTAACGAATCATATTTATATTAATGTCTATTTTTAATTTAATGCATAGTTAGTATAATTATGTCATTCGTGGGCATAAAAAAAATGCAAAAATAGATCTCTTAAATTATGATACATAATACTATAATTATGTTTAAGATGACTAAGTAAATTTAATAAAATATACATTATATCAAATTAATTAGATTAGCTCTTATAATAATACACGGGTTTATTTCCTAACGAGATAAAACAAAAAGCATTTCTGGTGTTCTTCATTTACACAGAAAAATTTAAGAACAAAAATATCGTTTGGTCCAGACGCCATTAGAATAATTAGCAGAAATTATGTTCGGTTGAATAATTTAATGAGAATTATTAATTTCTAATAATCTCCATAATTATTACACTCAAATATATTGTAATATTTTTAATGGAATATTTATAAATTTAATTACATGGCGATATTTCATAATCACTTATTCCATATCATATCAACATTACATAAAAATACGATTATTTTGTATTTGTTTTGAAAATAGCTAAATCAAACGAAAATTCCTTTCATGTTATTTGAGGTATTAGTTAATAAGTTTCGATCGGGGTTTTAAAGAATATACATAAAATTCAAAATATTCTTTAAAACTAGATTGATATTTTTATTATTCTCTGGAAGATGTTTATTATTTTCTAAAGATGTTGTTTTATTATTTTCTTTAGTAACTGATAGTTAACGTTTTGAATTTCTACATTTCTTAAACTGATCTAAAAAATAAACAAAATTTTTTTCCACAGAACTACAGTCCACAGAACAAAATAACTCTGTATTTCTATGTTTCTTGCATTGTTCATCATATGTTTGCTTTTACAGTAATTTAAACTAACTTTTTGATTAATCTTAGTTTATTAATTGCATTATAAGCATTATATATTAATTAAATGCTGCGCTAAAAATTTTACTATTTCAATTCGACTTCCATAATGTCTACCTTACGATTATACATTGGCCGTGGTTGAATTTGAAATTGTAGTATATTTCATTAACATTAAACTAAATTTTATTACCAATTTGACAATTTCTAATAGAAAATTTTTGTGACATGAACAATAATTATATTTTTAAATTAAATCTCATTTTAATTATGTATTAAAATTTAATTTAAAAAATTTATTCGAACATATAGGTTGAGTTAGTGTTTTTACTTACTTGTGCATTACCACGAAAAACTTTTCTAACTGGTGAGGAAATAAGTATAGCTATCTGCATTTGCACATCAGAAATAAAATTTTGGAAAAATCAAGCATATATATACAGGTATTTAACGTTTGTCTTCCAACGAAGATTTTATCATACTGAATAAAATTCTGATTGTCTAAGAACGGTAGGCCTTTGACGATCAGAAGATAGTCTTTTCGACTCAATTCAGAATGATTTGAAATTTATCTTTTTTCCATATCGGAATTTTACCTCTTTTTCTGTAACTCAGTGGAGAATCTCCCCAAATTTAATTCTCACAATTAATGCGAAGTTGCAGTCACTACGT
>BPLR01009975.1:0-25369 GCA_021605095.1 Caerostris extrusa
AAACAATTTTTTAAGTCAATTCCTACTTTTTTTCACTATATTGCAGAAAGTACATTATAAATAATTTTTAATTCATTTTTTTTTAAGTTTATCTGGCGCCATCTGGTAGATATATGTATTTTGCAATGCTGGTTAATTCACGTGAATAAATCTGATTATAAATTTAAATATCGTAAATGAAATGCTTTGTTTATATAACACCTTCCCTCAAATTTATTGCAATGGAACATAGCTATATATTAATTAAAAGTGATGTTAACGCTTTTAACTGTTAAACTTAATGTGAGATGAGACAGTAATTTTTTCTCCAAAGGAAAGGCGGCCTCAAATTAAAATCAGTGATCGATTCCATTGTAATATGAACATTTCGATAGTTCTAAAATTATATTTTGGCTTTCAAATATTTCAATAATTTTAAAAAACAGCCTCATTGATATGAAGATTTTTCCAAAAACTGTTACAAAAGAGATTTATTGAATTTACAGCCAAAATATTTTAATGTTGTAATATATTTACGGAAGGAAATTGTTATTAGTTGATTTGGATTTCGTAAGTATAGTATTGTATAAGACATATTTTTGTATTTGCAATCCTGGTTAATTCACGTGAATAAATCTGATTATAAATTTAAATATCGTAAACGCTGCGTTTATAAAACACCTTACCTCAAATTTTTTGCAATGGAACATAACTATATATTAAAAAGTGATGTTAACGTTTTTAACTGTTAAACGCAATGAGATGAGACAGTAATTTTTAATCATTGATCGATTCCATTGTAATCTGAACATTTGTTGCAATAAAATTAAAAACCGTTTAAGCAATATAATTTTATTGAATTTCCCTAATCAATAAATTGATGTACAGGAGCTGAAGTACACTGACAAAAATAAGTGGCTGCATTAATAATGTAGTCGCCTGAACCACAATTCCAACGACGACCACCGACACCAACTCAGATACTAACACCAAGTCCGGCACCAAGTCCGAGACCAACAGTAAGACCACCACCACTACATTCTCCGCAATTAGCACAATTATGGCATCCGTGATCAGGAATAGGGACTGGCGATCCTTTGACCATCGAAAATAGGGCGACCAGTAGAAAAAGTACCTGAAATGTAGAGTTGTTCGTCATTCTCTAAATATTTTATTATATGTAGTATAAACAAGCCAATGCCTTTTTATAATAAGGCTAAGCCACAATGTCTTCTAATAATTTAAACCATACAAAACATTTTAAGAAATAATTTGTGATTTAAAAGATGAAAAATTATTATTTTTTAACTTTTTAAGAATACTGTATGTAAAAAACACATGAAATCCGAAAGCATGAAGTTAACGAATTTATTGAAGGGTTTTTTTTCTTCCGAAAATAAACTTTTTTTCTCTGAGGGATAGGGTAAGAATTTTCAAAGGTAAGATCTTTTTGCATCCCCGTGTGGTGTGATATAAAATTCTATAAATTTACTCAGTTTATATAAAGTTCGTAGAACACTCTTTGCATAATGGGTGCTGAATCTATTCCTTTTTAAAAGCAGTGACTTACCCACGAAGAAAACAGTGTTTAAAAAAAAAAAAAAAAAGGTTATTTTATATTTTGAAAAACACAAAAATTGTATTTTGAAAAAACACAAAATTGGAACACACCAAAAAAACATAATATCTGTGTTCAACATGGGACCAGTTTCAATATGGAGTGTGATTACATCTGGTAGACATAACAACGATGTTCTTTTCTCAAAATATAACTAATTGATCATCAATGTTGCCGATTGCTGTATCAAGGCAGTTTGAAGAACTGATTGGTTGTAGAGTACTTGTTAAGTGCATCAATGCGTATAAACTAGTAGAACCTAAATAACTTAAATTGAATTGAAGTTCGGTAAACGGGTGGGCACCTCAAATGTACATTGATTTCTTGATGAAAATAATACACTAACCTACCACTGTGTGGCTTAGTGTTACTGTACGAGTCTTTTTAAACAAAGCCTGGAGTCATAGGAGACGTACAGATTTCTCTTCACTTACACTATAATTAATTTGTGTGAGCCAAATTAATTTTTTATTTCGGAGATGATGTGTGTGGGGTATACAGAAGGTTGGTTGTTTACAAGAAAACCGTGCCATGTGAAAACTGCTCGCAATTGATTTCGATGCCCGTCTTCTAGAGATTGGTTCAGAGAAGACCTGGAATTTGTTGGCGCAAGAATTTTATGATTTTTACCATTAATTCAATATGGAGGGTTATTGCATCTGGCAGACATGACAGCTATATTTTAATCTTAAAATTTAATTTATTGGATATCAATATTGCCGATTGCTATACAAAGGCAGTTTGAAGAACCCGAAGTGTTGTAGCGTACTTATTAAGAGCACCAATGCGTTTAATTTAGCGCAACCTATATAACCTGAATCAAGTTCAAGTACGGAAAACGTGTCGGCAACTCAAAGCTACATTAACTGCTTGACGAAAGTAATTCACCTAACAACCTCTGGGTTACTTGAAACCAAAACCAGGACTCATCGGAGACGGGCAGAATATCATTGACATATACTTTAATTAATATGCGTGTCAACCAAATTAAATCTTTTTTTCAGAGATGAAGTGTGTGGGGTATACAGAAGGCTGTATGCCTTATATTCAACCCTCCTCTGTGAAATCTGCGGCAGTTGATCTGGATGCCCGTCGTTTAGCTACTGGTACAAGATAAAATCTTGATTTTGTTGGGTAGGAAATTTACGACTTTTACCAGCTAGGCGTACTCGATTGTACATTCTATAAGTTTATTCTAAATGCATTTCGCACTCTAGGCATTGCAGAACAGATCCCATTCAACCATCTTCATGCATAGGATTGTCTTTGGTCCAATAGTAATTTTCCAATGATGCTAATCTTCAGATAAATGATGTCGAGTACTTAACAGGACTATCTTGAAACTTTACTGCACAGTTTCTACTTGAAAGTATTTCACACACTTTTATGTCACACCTGATCAAGTCAGACAGTCCTTCACGATGCTGATTAAATTCTGCGAAATGCATGCCATAATCTGGAAATCGCAGAACAAATCTGATTCAGCCATCTTCATACACAGGATTGTCACAGAAAGACAATTTGACGATACACAGGATTGTCACAGAAAGACAATTTCCGATACACAGGACTGTCACAGAAAGACAATTTCCGATACACAGGATTGTCTATCATTCTGCCAATGTTACTGTTCTTCAGATAAATGATGTGGAGTGCGTAACATGATATATTGAAACTTCACCACACAGTTCCTACTTGCAGGAATTGCACACGCTTTCGTGTTTCACCTGATCAAATTCCGAAACAAGAAGTTTCCAATATCGTAATCAATGTTTTTAAAGCTTTTTTCCTTTGCATTCGAAATATTTTACATGCATTTCACATTTAATTGCCAATATTCCAATAAAATATATCTACTCATTCCAGACTACATATATCTATCAGAATCCATATATATCCATACATCTACTCAGAGGGCGGGAATGTCAACTTCCGTCACTTCTCATTGGAACAGACATTTCTCAACTTGTAGTCTATCCCCAATCACGATGGAACAACTCATGGTACAACAACTAATTTATATTCAATCTATAATTGTTTCGATCTTGAAGATCAGACATCTCCCTGTTTCCTGAGCCTTATTGTGCATATTACCGTTATCTGCTATCAAATTTGAGAGATAGGTTATTCTCATTAGTTCAAACACTAATTGCATTTTGTAAAAACTACCCACAACATAGCTCCTCTACTGTCAAATTTGATTGATAGGTTTCTTATATTTATTATAAATTTTTCAAATGACATACATTCCTCTCTCCTGGAAATGAAATGCCAAAACTCTTCGAGTGAGGAAAAAAAAAAAAATGCTACAATCACTAAGTCCTTTTTGTTTCTATCAACCGTGTACTGTACAAAATTTCCTCTTAAATTGAATACGCTAAACATTTTATTTTTTAATTTTTGTAAAGCACTTTCCTTTTTCTCAACAGTTTAACATAATTATTTTTATATTTTAAAATTATTATTTTTTACTTTGTTTTAAAGAAGTAACTTTATCAATGAACAAAGTGTCAAAGAAATCAACAGTGTAAAGCGCGAATCATCCACAAATTATATGTCCTTACGGTAATACGAGAAATTTTGCCTTTTTTTCAATTCCTTCTATTAGCTCACAATCTCCTTATATATATATATATATATCTTGTTCAAATTTTCAATCGTTAATAAAATACTCTTTATTCATCCATTCAAGTTCAAATACATTTTTTTGAATTTGTAGTGGATGACACTTGATATTAATACAGTTTTTCAAATATAATTCAGTAATTAAATTTAATTAATTAATTTTTAGTTTTTTTAGATTTAAGTTGCATATATCTACCAATAGATGGCACCAGATCAACTTAAAAAAAATAAATGGAAATTATTTATAAAGGACTTTCTGCAATACAGTGAAAAAAATAGTAGGAATTGACTTAAAATTTTTTTTTTTTTTATTTTACTTGTTTTCTAGGAAAAAAATAAATAAAATAAACATTCTAGACAGGAAATTACAGTATAACATTATCAAAAAAAATAAGAAATTCAAGAGCAAGAATAAATGATGAGAGTAAATATGAGCAAAATTATTCTTGAAAGCGAACTATTTTTTGTGATCATATTTTTTTTTAAAAATAGCTCCAGAGTGATTTTTTTAAAAATTAAGTGTTTCTAAATACCTAGGTGTATATATTTTAAATCAATTGTTTAAGGAATATGCACATTTTAAAATATTCTAGAAAAGAAGAATGAATAGTGAAAATAATGACTTAATTTTGCTTTTGTAAAATGCATTTAAAATTTAGTTTTCCTACTGTGCCCAAAAGTAAGACTAATTTTTTTTTTCAAAAACTCTTTTTATTTATTCTTCCAAATTTATTTCATCGCCTTCATAGTAATTCCCTTCGGACACAATGCACTTATGCCAACATTTTTTTCCAATCTTCAATGCACGCTAAAAAGTCATCGGCAAAAGGCGAAGCCTTCAAAACACGCCTTCACAGAGCGGCGCACTTTGAATCTCTTCAATCGATTCAAAACGGTGTCCCCGGAATGGACTTTTGAGTTTATAGAATAGCCAGAATGTTGCCAGTGCGAATACGGTGGCTGTGGAACGAATTGGATCCTTTTTTGTCAGAAAAAACGAAGAATCAATGCAGTGTGAGCTGGCGCATTCAGTGTTTTCGAGATTTGATGCGTTTGAGAGGGATCCTTTTCTCCAACATCAGCAAGTTCTGTAGTTGATGCTTTTGAGAACCAAAAGGAATTGCCCGATCCTTTTGAAATTCCAACATCAGCACAAGGTCTCTAATTGTAAATCGACGGTTTGCGATGACCAAATCTTTAATTTTTGGACGTGAGCTTCGTCGGTTGAGGTTGATGTCTGACCATAGGGCTCTTCGTCTTCAACGCATTCTATGCCTTCTTTGAACTGTTTATAGCACTTCTAAAAATTTATTTCCGTTATAGGAATGCTCACCAAATGCCTTCTGTAACATTCTATACGTTTCCATAAAAAAAAATTACTGCAAGTTCTTTTTGCTCAATTAATTCAGACATTTCAAAAATCGCCGGAATCAGTTTTAGTCTCAAACATTAATGAATATTTTGACGTCAAATTTCACACAGATGTCAAGGACAGTGCTAGCAACCTAAAGAAGAAAAAAAAATCAATAAACTCTTGAAATTTTAAATCTAAAATTGGTCTTCTTTTTGGACCAGGAAATAGTTAATAGGATTTTTATCATTTAAGAAATAGCTAGTTGGCTTATGTTTAAATGAAAAAAATCTCATTTATGTACTTATATATAAAATAAAGAGGCAGAATAAGTTTTAAGTATGTTGTTAATGAATTAAAAGTAACTATATATAAAATTAATCCTTGTTTTTTAACTTCTTGCTATTTGAAAAACAAAATCCATGCTTTTCTACTCTTTGTTTTCTATTCTGTTTTAGCATTTATTTTAATACGACCTTAACCTAAATCTCTGGTAGTGACATTTTGTTTTAGTGCTTTTTTTTAAACAAAAACCATAACTTTCGAATAATAAAGGAAGCGTGTGGTTGCAGTAAAAGAAACTATAAAGAGCTCTGCCATCTGAAGCTAAAACCGTAAAACTAATGAGTACATGCATAATGAGGATTTCAATGTAGGAAGTAAAAAAAAATCGCAGCTGGTCAGAAATTAATGATTGTACCTTGGTATAAACAGCTATAGTAAGTCTAAGTAACTATTTCTATCAGTCATAAAAATATAAATACCACACATATGTTAAGTATAAAAACGTAACACAAATTAAAAAAAAAAATTATGACATCAGAATTATTTGTCTCGAAAAATTATAAGTAAAAATAAAAATCAATTGTATCTCAATTTTATAAAGCCAGATAAAATAAATAAATAAAATAAATAAATAAAAAATAAATAAATAATGTTTTACAGTGCTTGCTTCGAAAATTGGCTATAGATCTTTTAACACACATGGTGAAGAGTAGTTCATAAAATAAAGGAATAATTTTTACAAGTGTAATTTCATTAAAAAATGTTATACTGAAGTAATTTCTTTACCATTGCATAAAAATAATTTTTGTTTGACTAGTACAAATTAAATAATTTATGTGTACAACAGCTGCATTGTCAGCAAATTTTCATTTTACTATTACTGCATTGTCAGCAAAAAAGCAAATTTTCATTTTACTATTACTGCATTGTCAGCAAAAAGCAAATTTTCATTTTACTATTACTGCACATTGTCAGCAAAAAGCAAATTTTCATTTTACTGCTACTTGTCAGTATAAAATAATACCTAACTCATTATATTTCATTTCGCTTTCACAATATTAGATGATTTATTTGTTTCTATGTCAAATTTGCTATCGTAACCTAAAACTGTAAAACTAATGGGTAACTAACCTATTAGTAACTAACTAACTAATCTAAAAACCGTAAGACTAATGAGTACATGCATAATGAGGATTTCAAAGTAGGAATTAAAAAAAAAAAATCACAGCTGGTCAGAAATTAGTTGTTATACTTCAGAAATTAGAGATTGTACCTTGGTATAAACAGCTTACAAATGTTAAGTAACTATTCTTATCCTTCATAAAAATATAAATTCTTCACATACAGTGACGGATTTATATTCGATGCCGACCTAGGCCCAAGTTAATTTGACAATTTAATACGAATAGTGATAATGGATTCGAATTTTAATGCTTCTTTTCTTGCTTTGACAACTTCAAGATGTAAATATTTAAAGGGTGGAATTATTTTTTAAATAATTAATCGTGTAAGTAGTCAAATTTAAAATACCTAACAAATAGCTACTAAAAACATTTCGTTTAGTATAGCATGTATCTATTGACGTTAGATTTTTTCATAAATTTAACAATTTAATACGAATTGTTAAATTAAAATTGTTATATATATATATAATAAGATTGATTAATAAGATAGATTTGATTTACTTCTTAATTAAAATCAATTTATATATATACCAAATATATATATATATATATATATATATATATATACTGTCAAGAGCCAAAACATTATGACCACCCCTACATTTTGCAATGAACTCGCCTGGATGACGTGGAAGGCACGTGTCAGGTGGAAGTGGTATTTAACTGGTAGTAAGTGGTGGTATTAATCCATGCCATGCGGGTTGAAGCTGTGTTGTTCAAAGGTGGGCCAACTCGTTATTGACAGGTGGTCATAATGTTTTGCTCTTGAGTGTATTTGGTATAACATATTTAAACATACAATTTAGAATAAATTGCTTTTTTAGTTAAGAAGTAAATCACATCTATCTAATTAATTATATAATATAGTTGTTTTTGCTTTCATTCTTGCGAAAGTATTAATGACATCCTCATACTTAACTCCTTGAACTAATTGTGTTTCAATGCTTAATAACGAAAATGAATTGAGCTTATCTTGCTTCATAACTAATTTTTCACGTCAGAAAAATTTATGAAAAATCTATCGTCAATAGATAAATGCTATACTTCAAAAAATTTTTTTAGTAGCTATTTGTTAGATATTTTACATTTGACTACTTACACGATTAATTATTTAAAAAATTAATTCTACCCTTTAATAATAGTTCTACCCTTTAAATATTAACATCCTGAGGTTGTCAAAGCAAGAAAAGAAACATTAAAATTCAATCTTACAGATGATAAAAAACAAAATCGATTTCAAATATTTGCCGCCTCGAAAATTTTGGTGGCTCTAAAAATTTGCCGCCCTAGGAACGGGCCTAAGCCTAAATCCGTTACTGCACACATATATTAAACATTAAAACGTAACATAAATTTAGAAAAAAATTATGAAATCAGAATTATTTGTCTCAAGAAATTATAAATAAAAATAAAAAACAATTTCATCTCAGTTTTATAATGCCAGACAGAATTGTGATTTTTACATAAATAATTAAAAAAAAATCAATAAGTTTTTACAGTACTTGCTTTGAAAAAAATGGGTAGAAATTATTTAAGACACCAGACAAAGAGTAAGGAGAGTAGAGTAGGGAGTAAAAGCGTGGGGTGCTAGATATCATTCGTTACAATTTTTCAATAGTTTCATTCCGAAATGCAGAGTTAGTTTAAAAATGCCATACAAAGCACCCCACACTTTTAGAACAGTGACATTCATTTTCTCGTCAGTCATTTTATTCTTATGTTAACAATTATTTTTTACTTTTTAGTTTGATTAACTCTAAAAAGCGTGTTTTTAGTTTTTTAAACTATAATTTATTTTTAGTTCGATTAACTCTAAAGGCATGTTTTTTTTTGTGTTTTTAAACTGTAATATTTAAATGAGGTCCCGGTACGGAGGACTGGAACAAAGTTCTTACAATAATTTAATTGTAAGTAAAACAAAGGTTAAATGCGAATATGCCGATCCAGCCAGGATTCGAACGGGGAAACTAATGATCCATGGTCAGGTGCGTTATCCGTTATGCCACTGTCCCACGTAGGTTTTAATGTCTTAGGTACTTTCCTTTTACATGGGTTAAATTGCTCTTCATAAGTTAAAATAAAATCACTAATCCTGGGGATCGTAATCATGATGAGATAATAAACTTATCAAAATATTGTATTGTCGTCGGTCCTTGATAAGTCTACAATGGTTAAATTAAATCTGATCGCTTAAAGCAGGTCAAAATCGAGCCCAAAGAGTCAGTTACAAACAAACATACAGGTGAAACTAATAAAAGCGTATTAAAAAAGAACCAATAAATAACGTTGAAAGTGGTCCAGGACATCACTGGCCTATTTCCCCCAAAACAATACCCATATATTTTATCAGTAATAAAACAAATTCTGCAGAAAAACACTTCTAAGCCATAATTTCGAATCATCAAAAAGATAACGCATGTAAGATCATAAAAATGATGTTTCACTTGCTGAAAAATAAATGCATCGCGCATCATAATGGTGATGGTTAAGATCAGGGAACGAACAAGTCCAGGTCCACTGCAAACACATTTATCGATGTGCACAGGTTAAAGAAAATCGAAGTGAGGCCATGACGAGGTAGTCGTCTTGAACTGAGACCACATTTGTGAATCGAATGTCAATGGTTAGAAGTCAGATAACTGAAAATGTCAAATAAAGAGTTTTAAGACGTCTCATTTGAAGATCGCTCTATCCTTAGGTTTTACACTCTGCATTTTGCAAGCTGAACTATGGGAGGAATAAAACATTTCAAATTACAGCATAGTCCCATCTTAAATGTCAAGCAGTTCATCGATTTATATGCTTTTACTTTCATTACATCTATTGCACATTTTTTCAATTCCTACTATTAGTTCACTCTCCCTATATATATCTGTTTCAAATTTTCAATCCTTCATAAAATACTTTTTATTCATCCACCCAAGTTTAAATACATTTTTTTTTAACTTGTAGTGGATGACACTTGATTTTTAATACAGTTTTTTCAAATATTAATTACTTAATTAAATTTAATTCATTATTTTTAGTTTTTTAGATTTAAGTTACATGTATCTAATAATAGATATTGCCAGATGTAAGAGGAAAATTCCAACTTTATTTGTAAAGGACTTTTTCTGCAATATAGTGAAAAAAAAGTAGGAATAGACTTACAAATTTTTTTTTTTATTTTGCTTGTTTTACAAAACAATGCCATATCTTCATATTGTTGTTAACCATAAATAAGACATTTTTATAGTCAAAGAATCTTATAAATTTACGGTCGATTGATGCATCGTTATTTTTCATATGTTGAGAGAATAAGTTAATTTGTGGCATAAATAATAAAGAAGATATTCTGTTAAGGAATTGCAATTGATTTTCATTAATTTAAACATACCTTCTAATAAAATGTAGCTATAATAATATAATCGGTGGGCCATTGTCTTTGAAAGGAGACATTTTATTTGTTGGCATGTAGGTAGCTTTCTACGACTAACACCATAGCAACTGCATATGTGGAATTTTATTATAGAAATGATTTCAGAAATACCTCTTGTAAAATAAGATACATTCAACATGACTTGATGGCCAATAAATTTGATATAATTGTACAAGTTTAAAACAGTAAAACACTGCGACTAAGTTGAGATCCGGAACAGAATTTAGCGTATAATTTATAAGGGCCGTTACCTAAAGAAAATTAAAAAATGCTTTTATAATATTTGAGTATTGATTATTGAACTAAGACTGAATTATGCTACAAACTTTTTTTTTTCATTAAAAAAATTGCCTTTTCATACATTATACTTTACTTACATTTTTAAGTTGTTTATCATGATGGCTATTAAAAAAATTATCCAAACTGTAATCAACGTATTTTCAACTTATATTTGATTCAAAGAGTACTCTTCTTTTTCTAATATGTCTATAGAATTGCATTGCAGGAATGCATTGGAATTTATTTTCTATATCATTCAAGGGCCTCTTTTACTTGAATCAAACAATAATAAAAACAAGTAATATAAAAAAAATTTTAAAGTCAATTCCTACTTTTTTTTTTTTTCACTCTATTGCAGAAAAGTCACTTTATAAATAATTTCTATTCATTTTTTAAGTTTATCTGGCGCCATCTATTGATAGATATATGCAATTTAAATCTAAAAAAAAAAAACCTAAAATTAATTAATTAAATTTAATTACTGAATTAATATTTGAAAAACTATATTAACATCAAGTGTCATCCACTACAAGTTAAAAAAAATGTATTTGTACTTGTGTGGATGAATAAAAAGTATTTTATGAACGATTGAAAATTTGAACAAGATATATATAGAGAGCTAATAGAAAAATTGAAAAATTGACAATTAAAAACAATAAATTCCGAAAGTTTTAAAAAAATTTATTCACTCCGTTATCAAGAAGTGAAATAGAGAAGAAACGACTACCTGTTAATTAAAAAAAAGCTAAAAAACACATTAATCTTGTGAATATTGCAATAACATTTAAGTGGGCATTTTGACGTCATTTAACCAGAAATTCTTGAAACTGACGAAAGAGGGTCTATGAAGCAGCTGTACTTCTTAAGTATTTACAAATTAATGTGAATGAATTTAATTATGTAGTTGTCTAGCTATATTAAAAAACAGATTTTTACATTTTATATTCTGACGTATGCAACCAGCTGCATTTTTATAGTCTTTGACTTGAATATAAAAGGCTCCAGCTCACACTAACTTCATACTTCTAAACAAGCTCACTTGCTCACTACGAAGGTGAACTTTATTCTCACAGCTACCATGCAGCTTAAGGTGAGTACGTTGAATTCATTTAAAGAATTGAATTGTAAATTCATATAATGGATGTTTTTATATGTAAATGAATATTCTTTAGATAACTTCTTTACATGTGTAACAATTAGAATCCTGTATATACAGATGCAATTAAAGCTTTTGAAGTTTGCTTTTCTAAGCATTTATAGTTTATTCATTATTTTTAAAAAGCGTTTTTCCAAACAGATAATGTTGTGACTTGAGGTCAATTGCCGAATAATCAACTTGCGATGGCACAATGAAGTTCATTGTTCCAAGCCGAGATGCATTATCTTGTTGTCAGATGAGGTACTAGGTATTACTGAAATTTATTACGAACATTCGAACATTGTAATAAACGTACATTCCATCCTCCAACGAACATTTCTTATTGCCCACCCTGTAATACTACTGTGCTCAAAAGTAAAAACAATTTTTTTTTTTTCAAAAAATATTTATTTATTCTTCCAAATTTATTTCATCGCCTTCAAAGTAATCCCCTCCGGACACAATGCACTTATGCCAACTTTTTTTCCAATCTTTAATGCATGCTAATAAGTCATGGCCTTCAAAGTGCGTGGCGATTCACGTTAAATCTCTTCAATCGACTCAAAACTGTTTCCCCAGTGAGTGTGGTCTTTTGAGTTTAGTGAATAGCCGGAAGTCGCACGGTGTGTATACGGTGGTTGTGGAACGATATGGGTTTCATTTTCGGCGAAAGAGTCGCGAAGAATCAATGCAGTGTGAGCTGACGCATTCAGTGTTTTCGGTACCGATCGAGATTTGACGCGTTTGAGGCCCAAAATGGAATTGACCTATCCTTTTGGAATTATAACATCCTCAGCGAGGTCTCTAATTGCAAATCGACGGTTTGCAAGCACCAAATATTTAATATTTTGGACCTGAGTTTCGTCGGTTGAGGTTGATGGTCGACCAGAGGGCTCTTCGTTTTCAACGCGTTCTCTGCCTTCTTTGAACTATTTATAGCATTTATAAGAATTTCTTTTCGATATAGGAATGCTCACCGAATGTCTTCTTCAACATTCCATACGATTCCGCAACCAAAATTTAATGCAAGTTCTTCACTAAATTAATTCAGACATTTCAAAAATCGCCAGAATCAGTTTTAGAGTCTCACAAAGCCAAGCGTAACTCAAACACTAATGAATATTTTGACGTGAAATTTCAGACAGATGTCAAGGACAATGCCAGCAAGCTAAAAATGAAAACAAAAATTGAAATTCCATAAGCACCGGGAATTTTAAATTTAAAATTGGTCTTACTTTTGAGATCCAGTATATTTACTTCATATTTAATCATAATTAATGGCAAAAAATAAGGTAGTAGTAAATAAAAGTTTTAATCATCTTTTGTTAACTAATAGTTAAATATTTTTAAAAATGACATATTTAATTCGGAAATTTTTCCTGTGAGTTCTAATTGAGTTCTATTGAGTTCTATTTGACCTCATTTGTTTCGTTTTCATGCATTCGGGTAGTATATTTAATTGCATGTTGTACGTATGAACATAGAGAAAATAGTTTGAAAAGCGAAACCAAACCGAATGTAACTGTCAAGTGTAAAGTGAATGGAAGTAATAAATTAATAACCTAGGAAGACATTCTTTTGGGCTTGAGAAGATGAAAGTGCAAATCTACCAAATCGCACATATACGGTGGTTTCAAATAGCGATAACAAAATTGGATCCAGTGTAGCAGGTTTCTCAACTCTTAGTTATTAGCTAACAAATTTACATATGCTTATTTTTTTCAATTCCTTCTATTAGCTCACACTCTATATATATCTTGTACAAATTTTTAATCGTTCATAAAATACTTTTTATTCATCCACTCAAGTTCAAATACATTTTTTTTGAACTTGTAGTGGATGACGATGTTAATGCAGTTTTTCAAATATTAATTCAGTAATTAAATTTAATTAATTGATTTTAGTTTTTTTTTTAGATTTAAGTATCTACCAATGTACCTATTTTTATATCTACCAATAGATGGCGCCAGATAAACTTAAGAGAATGAATGAAAATTATTTATAAAGGACTTCCTGCAATATAGTGAAAAAAATAGGAATTGACTTTTAAATTATTTGTTTAGTAACGAATTACTCGTACTGAAGTACCGGAAAGAACCATCACAGAACATTTTGTTTTTGATAGCCTTCAACAATCTTGTTACTGAACACTGAAGAATTCAATGGGTTTTATCAGTCAAACTTTCTTTGCTAATAATGACAATAAACGAAATATAAAACTAAGAGTCAGAATATTCTGATGCATTTTTAAAGATTTTAAATTAAACAATATTGTTAATCACAAAGAATGGTGATTTTGGGATTCCCTGAACCTTCAATATTCACTATCGCTGGCAACCCGGACGAGTTCTTTTAAGAACAGCATCACACACAAAATTTATAAAAACGAAAGGATTGAAAAAAGCAGAATACTTAAGATTATCGTTAGCAAATCGTTTTCTGTGAGATTCTATTCGAATTTCATTTCATTCGGTCGTTCAACATTCAAATAAACAAGTAATAAAAAAAAAAATTAAAGTCAGTTTCTACTTTTTTTCACCATATTACAGAAACGTCTTTTACAAATAAAGTTGAAATTTTACTCTTACATCTGGCGCCATCTATTATTAGATACATGCAACTCAAATCTAAAAATTAATTAATTTTTATTTAATTACTGAATTAATATTTGAAGAAACTGTATAAATATTAAGTGTCATCCACTAGAAGTTCAAAAAAAAAAAAAAATGTATTTGATCGTGAGTGGAGGAATAAAAGTATTTTATTAACGATTGAAAATTTGAACAAGATATATGTAGGGAGAGTGTGAATAGTAGGAATTGAAAAAAGAATTTAACATATGACTGAAATGGTAAGAATATAAGCAACAAAGACTGCAGTATGTGGGCCGAATGTCTCAACACATAGTGAAAAGATGAAAGTTAAGATCTCGAGTCTGTTATCAAAATAAAAAAAATCATCTAGTAATTTTTTATTTTAAATAAATAAGTGGATACAATTTTAATTTTTCTTTTTTAATTTATTGCTTGTGAGTAACAATTTTCAAATTGAAGTATAAAGGATATTGCATTCGTTTCAAAGTATAGAAAGAAAGTGAATTTGTCGAAAGTAATGTCAATGAACACCTGTGAACAGTTGCTCATTGTGCTACATAAATTTATTATTGTATATCTGTAGTTTAATAGTTCGAAATCAATATTTTGCCACTTACAGCTTAATATAAATAGCAGTTCTTAGACTGAATTTGATTCCAGTTGAAGGAGTATGTTGTAACACTGCTTTTAAAAAGTAATTTATCCAGCACCCATTATGCAAAGCGTCTGCTACCAACTTTCAATAAACTGAGTAAAGTTTATAGAATTTTATATCACACCACACGGAAATGCAAAGATCTTACCTTTGAAAATTTTTTACCCCTCCCTCAGAGAAAAAAAGTTTATTTTCCGGAAGAAAAAAAAAACCCTTCAATAAATTTGTTAACTTGTTATAGGATTTCATGTGTTTTTCCTTACAGTATTCTTAAAAGTTAAAAAAATAATAATTTTTTTCATCATTTAAATCACAAGTTATTTCTTAAAATGTATTGTATGGTTTAAATTATTAGAAGGCATTGGCTTAGCCTTATTATAAAAGGCATTGGTTTTGTTTATACTACATATAATAATATATTTTGAGAATGACGAACAATTCTACACATTTCAGGTACTTTTTCTACTTTTGGTCGCCCTATTTTCGATGGTCAAAGGATCACCAGACCCTCTTCTTGGTTTAGATCTTGGTCTTGGTGTTGACGCTAATGTTGATGCTGTTGTTGATGCTAATGTTGATGTAGCTGCTGATATCGGACTTGGTGGCGGTGGTTATGGTTCGAAATGCCGTTCAGGCCACTGTTATTAATGCAGCCACTTATTTTGTCAGTGGTACATCAGCTCCTGTAGAGTACATCAGTTCCTGTTTCAGCTCCTGTACATCAATTTAATGATTGGTGAAATTCAATAAAATTATATTGCTAAAACGTTCTTAATTTTATTACACAAATGTTCAGATTACAATGGAATCGATCACTGATTTTAATTTGAGGCCTCCTTTCCTTTGGAGAAAAAAATTACTGTCTCATCTCACATTGCGTTTAACAGTTAAAAACGTTAACATCACTTTTTTTAATATGTAGTTATGTTTCATTGCAATGAATTTGAGGGAAGGTGTTATATAAACAAAGCATTTACGATATTTAAATTTATAATCAAATTTATTCAAGTGAATTAACCAGCATTGCAAAATACAACCAATATATCTTATACAATACTATACTTACGAAATCCCTATCAACAAATAACAAATTCCTTCCGGTAAATATATTACAACATTAAAATATTTTGGCTGTAAATTCAATAAATCTCTCTTTTGTAACAGTTTTGGAAAAAAATCTTTACATCATTGAGGCTGTTTTTAAAATTATTGAAATATTTGATAGTCGAAATATAATTTTAAATATTGAATAGCATATAAACTAAATCCCACTAGCTTTTGTATTTTAATATAGTGTTTTAATTTTTTTAATATGCTATTAATGATAATTAAACACTGCCTTTATAGAAACTTTTTTTTCATATATTAACTTGAATTTAACTTTTATTTACTTACAATAGGATCCTTTAAGAAAAATACTGTGTCTAATAATTTTAAAAAGTTGCATACATGCATAATTTTGAATAAATAGCTAATATACTGCAAGTCTTTTCATGATTAATGAGACAGTGTCTCATTAATCATGAAAAGACTTTATATATTAGCTATTTATTAAAAAAAATTGAAATTTATATATTATAATTAATTGAAATTTTAATATTATTTATCAAAATTATATGCAATTTTAAAATCAAATTAGTGTATAACAAATTAATGTCTTTTTATTAATAAAATAAAATTGAATGGTATATTGTATGATACAATGAATAGATGATAAGCACAGATAGAATGGTATGAATAGATAATCTAGTTATAAAACAGTTTTGCATATAATTGTGTCGAATTATTTGTAACATTTTAAATGTAGAAAGAAATTTTAAAATAAACTAAATTACTATTGTTAGTAGGCAATTTTTGATTGAATTTAACTTTAATCGCAATGAATTAATTTTAAATTTCTTTTTTAATGTAAATTAATTGAAAGCTTCGAATATTTATTTTAGGACTTTAAAAACATATTTTGTTTTTCATGAATAAGAGAGATACATGTTTTGAAATAGTTTTTCGTGCTTTCATTGCTCTAAATATTGTTAACGTTGATGAAAGTAAATTAAAATATTGAGAAACAATAAATGCATAACTAAATAAAAATAAAAAATTAAAAAAATAATTTATAGATTCACATATTTTTTTCTCGGAGAAATAAACTATTTAATAGACAATTCAACAGGAGATTTGCTTGTATAAAAATTGATAGGCAATCCTGGTCTGCATTTGACTTTAATAATTTTTCTAAAGAATTCATTATTCTAACCAAATATATGTTTATAATTTTTTTCGTCTAATGCAGATGGCAAACACTTAGACACTTGGTCTTGGATGCCGTAAGGCAAGCCCTGAGCAAACGTTACTCACTTTGCATTAACAGGGGGCGCGTGTAACGGACACGGAGTAACAATGCCCCCTCAACGCTCTACAATCATATTCGACCGGAACCTACGGTTTTAAAGTGTATTCCGAACTACTACAGCATCCATGGCACCGCCGGGACTCGAACGAACCCGTGGTACCGTGTGCCAGACACTCCGGCCATTCAGGCCTAAAATATATAATATATATTGATATATAAACATTTTCATATTCTAAAAAATCAAATTATATTTTCAAATTCATTTTATGGATTTTTAAAGCTGTAAATTTTATTAAAATCAAAGTTGATAAAAATAAATATTCAATTTTATGTATTTTTATTATGAAACCTTTTCAAATAACTTATTCATTTTTAAAATATTTAAAAAATGCATAAAGAATCACTTTTAATGATATTTAGGCTTTTGTTAAATCTAAAAAAACGCTGCTAACTAAATAATAAATTGATGAAAAATTAAAATTTCGAAATAAGTCTTTGAACAATATTTATTAATTGACATATTTTAAAATTATTTTATTTTCCTTTAGGGAAAGTGTAAGAAGGCACCATATGTTTATAATGAATATATATTTAATACAGAGACCGAATGTTTGTGCGAAATTCATTTTATATTTAAAATTATAAACTTACAAAAATACTCATTAATACAAAATTTTAGCAAAATTAGGAGTTTCTCTCATATAAAGTAAATAAAGAATTAATTATTGAATATGAAAACAAGAAATCAAGTTTACATTCATTCCTAAAGGACAAATCTTTTATATTCTCACACCAGAACATTAACTTCAAAGTTTAATATATCCTCTCTTAAAATTATAATGAACACAAATTTAAAAAAGTAATACAAATTTTTTTTTTTAAAGTCAATTCCTTTTTTTTTCACTCTATTGCAGAAAAAGTCCTTTATAAATAATTTTCATGCATTTTTTTTAAGTTTATCTGGCGCCATCTATTGGCAGATACAGACAACTAAAATCTAAAAAAACTAAAATAAATGAATTAAATTTAATTAATGAATTAATATTTGAAAAAACTGCATTAACATCAAGTGTCATCCACTACAAGTTAAAAAAATGTATTTGAACTTGAGTGGATGAATAAAAAGTATTTTATTAACGATTAAAAAATTTGTACAAGATATATATCGGGAGAGTATGAGCTAATAGAAGGTGAAAATTAGGGTGCGCAGTAGATTTACCTCCCCGTGTTGCACCTGGTAACACTTTTTAGTGGCTAAAAGATCTACAACTTGGCATTATGTCTTCCTCCCTCACTTTGATACTCTTCGAGTCCTACAGTGGAATGCCGGTGGACTGTCTCAATATAAGCACGCAAAGCTTTTGCTGACTCTTTGTAAGAAGGATATTGATGTCTTTTACTAATAAGGAGGCTAATTTGACAACCGACTGTCTGCGAAACCATCTTTACAGACTCAAAATTGTTCCTTCCCGATATGCAGCTCTGGAGTGGCCATGGACTCCCCGCACTACTTCACTGTCATGCTCTGAGCAAGACTTTTCTTGCCAAGCGATATTGGGAGGCTAGAGATGTTAGATTAATAAACTCTGTTTCAGCATGTTTTGTTGTATTCTCTGTTCTTTTTTTTTTTGTTCTTTTTATTGCTGTAATTGTTCATAATCTTTCATTGGAAATTAAAAAAAAATATTTGAAAAAACTGTATTAACATCAAGTGTCATTCACTACAAGTTTTAAAAAATGTATTTGAGCTTGAGTGGTTGAATAAAAAGTATTTTATGAACAATTGAAAATTTGAACAAGATATATATAGAGAGAGTGTGAGCTAATAGAAGGAATTGAAATAAAATAAAAATCAATATAAATATTTACATTTCTTCGCCAGTAAAACCGTGTGTTAAATTCTTTATCCTTAAATAAACCTGTGTTCCTTTTTTGTGTTATATTGGGGCCTCCATAATATCATAAGCCAAAAATACATTTCTAATACAAAAAAATTCAACAAACCTCAATTTAGTTTCCTACAAACTTATTATGTACTTTAATAATAAAACAAGTAATATAAAATAATTTTTTTAAAGTCAATTCCAACATTGTTTTCCATATTGCAGAAAAGTCCTTTACAAATAAAGTTGAAATTTTCCTCTTACATCTGGTGCCATCTATCATTAGATACATCCAACTTAAATGTAAAAAAACTAAAATTAATTAATTAAATTTAATTAATGAATGAATATTTGAAAAAACTGTGTTAACATCAAGTGCCATCCACTACAAGTTAAAAAAATGTATTTGAACTTGAGTGGATGAATAAAAAGTATTTTATTAAGGATTGAAAATATGAACAGGATATATATAGGAAGAGTGTGAGCTAATAGAAGGAATTGAATTACTAAGCAAGAAGTTTAAATTGGGGATATCTTATTATTTTCCAAAGAAGTTTCCACGTCATTTGAATCTATCAGGCCTTGATTTTTAGTTCCATTAGATTGGTTGTTTATTGGTTGAAACTTCATGCTAAGGCTGACAACCCTACCCCTTAAAAAGAAAATACCTCTCGTTCCAAAATCTGCCAGTAGGCAGGCGGCCTCGAAAATTTCAATGAATATAAAAAAGGATTTGTCGCTGGGGATAATTTAATTAATTAAGTTTTACACTAATGTGCAAAACTTGAGCAACAGGTGGGTGTTTTGCCATAACTCCACGAGAAATCATCTGAGAGACATGACATTCAGAAATGAGGGAGAGTATTATGTACGTAAAGGATGACGAAAGCATCGGTGCTTAAAAAAGGAATACAATGCATACGGTATGGAATCAAACAAAAACAAGCTTTATTGAACGCATAGTATCGTGATTTATGATTGTCTATCCAAGAGGAAGAACAACAAGCAGGTATTCCATAATATGGGATATGCCCTCCTCACTGCAACGGTTGCTTCGCACTGTCTCCGCATACTCAGAACCAGCTGGTGCAACATTTCTTGCGGTAGGAGTGCCCATTCCTCAATCAGCATCTGTTTGAGTTGCTGGGAGTTCTCCGGAGGATGTAAGCGTGCTGCAAATGAGTCTCCCCCAAAGCATCCCACACATGTTCGATGGGATTTAAATCTGGGGAGTACGCTGGCCAATCCATTCGAGTGATATCTTCACTTTCCAGTAGCTCCTCAACTACAAGAGTCCGATGTGGCCGTGCATTGTCATCCATAAAAATGAAGTCTGGGCCAATGGCACCTCGAAACAGACGCACATGGGGAAGGAGTACCTCCTCACAAGAGCGATCCCGGTTACAGACCCTCTGTCGAAAACGTGGAGCTCAGTTTGCCCGTTCAGCAAAATGCCTCCATAAATAAAAATTCAAGTTACAGAGGTAATAAACATATTTATTTGCAACTTAAAAATTATATTATGTACTACAATAAAAAATGAAAATAATTCCGAAACAAACTTACAATTAAAAAGTCAATTATTATTATTATTATTTTTTGCTTTAGACAACTTCGATCGTCCACTATCTATAGCATTATCTAAGCTATAAAGAGCAGAAAATTCTTTTTCTTCCGAGTTGCTGTTTCATAGAATTGATTTATTGTATACATTGTTTACATTGTTTTGTAAGAAACAATAACTTGCATTGTCGGAAAATCCTTAAAGTCGGTAACTTATTTTTCTTCGAGCTTTAGAGGTAATTAGTTTTAAATGATCCAGTTGTAAAGGTTGTAAAAGATTGTAAAATCAAACATTGCTAATGTTCGAGATACAGAGGTCCAATTTTTTTTTTTTTTTCGAGTTACGGAGGAAAATATATACCGAAATGGTTTGTGGAGATTGACTCATTATTTCGACTTATAGAGGGTTGAAATTTCGAGTAATGGAGGTTTTGGGGCTTGAAGGGGAAGGGTACAAAATTTTTTTCGAGTTGTAGAGGTTTTCGACTTAAAGAGGTTCTACTGTATTAGTAGTCATGATAAAAAAATATCCCAAATATAAAAGATTTAAAACACAAGAAATATTAATATAGAATACTAATGTCAAAAATAGATTTTTTTTAAAGAATATTTTCCCAAAGTTTGCATTTAACTATGCGTTGTTTCATGGATTAACTTTTCGTAGTTATTAGGTAGGTGACAGGCATTAACTTCTCATTAGTTTTGCTTTATGGCTTAAGTTTCCACAGTTAGCTAGTAGCTGGTATTCAGTTGCAATGTACGAAGCTAGCGTATGGGAGAGCTGAGGTTTGAATCTATATAATTCTAATAAATATAATGAGCTACGTTCACTCATTTGATTCATATAATAAAGGAACGACATTGAAATGCATATTTATCTAAAAATAATTTTATTGCTTAAAGGATGTTTTGTTTCAATGTATAGTGAGTTGTATAAGTTAAAAAAAATGAAAATTTACAAAATGAAGGGAAATCAAAATTTCTAAAGAAATAAAATTGTCTATAAGAGCAAATAAAATTGAATTGAAATATGAAACATATCAAATACTTAAAAATATTTATGTAGGAATTATATAAAATTATGGAAGATAAAAATGTTTATAAAGACCTCAAAAATTAATATTCGTTTCTATTTATCTATCTTCTTAGAAAATAAAATTTATGATTAAAAACATTGTTTGTTCATAAAAATTGTTATTGTTTCTTTCTACAAATATTTTATTTATTGTGATTTATTTAGAATTTATTTTTAACAGTTATTTTAACAAATATTATTCTGGATATTATTACACAATATATAAAATACAATCAGGAAATTTTTTTAGTTATATTTACATTCAATATATTACACTGAGAACTCTCAATTACATTTACATGAGAGTTCATGGGAATGAATACAGGTAATATTTGACATAATTCAGACAGTTTTCTGTGCCTTTTTGTGTATAATTGAAAACCGTATATAAAAATTTATACAAATTAATAAATACATTTTTAAATAAAAATCTATAACAAATTAAATAAATAAAATATATTAATAAATTTATATAAAAATTTTTAATTTATTTATTCCTTCATAAATAATTAAGTATTAAAATATAAAAAGACACGCATTAATAAATATTACAGAAGGCCTATTCTTTAAATTCAGATTGTTAAAAATATTATTTAATGTAAACATAAATAAAGAATAATTAATGTTGGGCTTATTATGTTAGGTATGCAGCTGTCATCCATTATAAGGTATGATCTTTCTCATTAATTATTACCTTTTGGATTAAATTCGATCTTTATCAAACGTTTTAACTGCTAGTTTTTCTTTTTCAATTCCTACTATTAGTTCACACTCTCCCTATATATATCTTGTTCAAATTTTCAATCGTTAATAAATACTTTTTTATTTAAAATTCCAATCGTTATAATATACTTTTTATTTATTTTTATTTTATTTAATACACTAATAAATATCAAGTTCAAACAAAACTTGTAGCGGATGACAGTTGATGTTAATACAGCTTTTTCTAATATTAATTCATTAATTAAATTTAATTCATTAATTTATTTTTTAGATTTAAGTTTCATTATCTACCAATAGATGGCGCCATATGTAAGAGGAAAATTTTAACTTTAATTGTAAATGCTACTTTTCTGAAATATAGTGAAAAAAAGTAGGAATTGACTTTAAAATTTTTTTTTTTATATTACTTGTTTTTCAAGGCATTCGAAAATTAATGGACAATGTAAAACTATGTAAATGAAACATGAATGAATGTAAAATAAAATTGTAGAATGAAAACATGTAAATGAATCTTTTAATTTATGTCTTTAAAGTTATCGTTTTAAAGTCAACTAAATATTTAGAATTCTTCTGAAGTAGTATTATTATACATAACGCTATTAAACATCAAATCAAAACTTTTTGGAGAGTCAGCACATTGAACCCTTCTCATCGCTTTACATTTAATCGAATCTTGTTTTTTAATAAAATAAATCAAATTTAAAAAAACCAAAATTTCATATATTTTTTACTCCTATTAAACGGTAACTACGTTATCGTCACTCACTTGTATAAACTCAAAATGGCAATTTTTCTTAGATCTTGTGTGCAGAAAAGCAATTAACTCAACCATATATTGCATATTACAACAATTAACTATTTTCCAATCTTAAGGATTAACGCCTGAAACATGGTCACTAACAGCAAGAGAAGAGAAAATGTTGGCAATCTTTGAAAGAAAAGTGCTACGAACTATTTTTGGTGGAATCAATGACAATAGAAATTCGAAGAAAATACAATTTTGAACTTTACAAACTTAGAGATATTGACATTCTAAAATTTTTTAAACTTAACAGAATGAGATGGACCGGTCATCTCATGAGAATGGAAAGTGATAGAGCTTCTTTGAATGTTTTCAATGTAACCCCTTTTGGACAACGACCAAGGGGAAGACCGAAAAAGAGATGGGTCGACTGTTTAGAATCTGATTTTAATGTTATTAAGAAAAAAACTGGAGGTCCACGGCCAAAAGGAGAACAACCTGGCTGGATCTTTTAAAAAATGTCACGGCCCACAACGGGCTGTCGAGTCAGTTATGATGAAGGTTTAACGCATTAGAAATTTCCAAAATTCATGGCAACATAATGCACAAAATAGATGCTTTTTTCACAATCTTGTTCATAAATGTCGCAAAAAATATCAATCAGCATTCAAGAAAACGTCAGAATCATGGAACATTTGTTTGTTTTTCAGTGCATTTGTTACGATAATATTTGTCAATGAATGAGTGTCAGTAAAGCACTAAAAATAAGTACTTAATATTACATTGTTTCCAATTCTGCAATTTAATAAAATGGTCAATAGTCGCATTTCAAAAAAAAATTGCAATATTTTTGAAAATTTAAATTAAAATTTATTTAATATTATTAATTTATGCACCTTTTACAAGTAATAAAAAAAACTATCTTCAGATCGTCAAAGGTATATCGCTCTTAGATAATCAGCATCTCATTCAGAAGGAAAGCAACCATTAAATGCAGATACACAGAGACAAAACCATAGTTGGCAGAATATATTTTCGGTTTACGATATTATGTTGACCCCGTTTTAAACATCGATAACAACACGTTGTATTTTACTGCTGAAGAAATATAAATGCCTTTTATTAATTTTTTGTTATATTTTAAAATTTTGTTCATTATATTTTCAAGAGAGGAATTATTAATTTTTGAATTTTACCTTCTGGTGTGAGAAGATACAATATAACACATAATTGTAATACAATACAATAATATAAAATATACATAATACATAATAATTATTGCATTGTATTATTTATAAAATATATATAATGTAATTATATTTTTATGTATTTATTTATACAATTCTGTATTATGTATTATATAACATTATACATAATATGTGAATGTGTAAATAAATTTATTTATACAATTATGTATAATGTAATATATATTATACATAATTGTATAAATAAATACAATCTTTTAAGAATCAATATAAAATTAACTTCTTGTTTACGTTATCAATAATTAATTCTTCATTTATTTTGTATGAGAAAGCTCTTAATTTAGTTAAAATTTTTACAAAATGAATATTCTTACAAGTTTAGAAATTTAAATATAATTCATAAAATATTTAATATGTAAATATTTATTAGGATTTAGAATAATGAATTTTGGTAAAAAAAAAAATAAAGTCTTATAAATACCAGGATCACTTAACAATTTTTTATACTAGAGACTCTCCTATTGATTGATCTATTTAACAATTTATTGTTCTAAAAATATGTGAATGTGTAAATAAATTTTTTACGTTATTTATTCATTTATTTATACATTTATTGTTTATTGTTTTTTAATTTACTTCATCAACATTTATAATACTTAGAGCAATGAAATCAGGAAACAAGTATTTCAAAACATGTATCTG